>JAJJHY010010805.1:603535-620173 GCA_021224005.1 Drosophila setifemur
CCTCCCGCTCCCCCTTCCACAATTAGATTCGATCGGTCTAGTAATATTTCTTGTTATTATTGTTATTGCTATTGTTGTTGTTGTCGGACTCATTGCAGGCATTGCCTTTATTTGCCTTCGCCTAATGATTTCGATTATTGCTTGGTTCGGTTTTATTTCCCCCTTTATTTTTCTGGTTTTCAATATTTTCTGTTGTTTTTCTAGCTCTTTACAACTTCCGTCCATGCACTTTGCATTCGAAACGACTCTAAGGCGGAATGTCCCACTAAATTCGTGATTTAAGTTTTTGTTATATACTAGTATATTAAATTTGTTGCATATACATTTAATTTCGCATTTTAAATGTCAGTAACTTAGCTGGAATGAATCATTTTCATCCCCATGACCCCTGCAACTTATTCAATGAACTATACGAGTAGAACATTTTTTAAAATGCTTAAATACTACTGGCAATAAAAAACGTTAATTTAAATATATTCCAAACTAAGCCCAACAAAAAGAACAGACGGAAATTTATAAACAAATTATGAAATGCATTTACCAGGACTCGATTAACTATTTATTTTGCAGATGTTAATGAAGATTTATTAGGCCAATTGCCAGCACTTTGAGTGCCCGACTTTTTCGCCGCCCACTGACTAATCCAGGGTCTAATATTTCCGAGGCCTATGATTAGCATATTTTAAGTCCCCCTTCCCCTCCCCATCCTTCCCTTTAAATTTTCGTTTCGATTCCAGCGTAGTACGAAACCTATATAAAATATATAAGCCGAACTTGTTCCATCGACGTTCCAACGTTTCGGCCACGATCGTTGGGGGTTCGTTGTTGGTCGGCTGTTTTTGTTTCTGTCCGCTTCGTTTCGTTGCAGTCTTTAAGCTGGGCTTTTATCAGAGCCTGGCTTTCAGAGATTCAGTCGGTTTTTAGCTTTCGGCCAGAGCTGACGATTTCCTCTCTCTCTCTGCTAACTTTACCCGGCCAAATAGTTTAAAAACAAAACAAAAACTGAGCGGGTGTGATGAATCAATAAATAACAAAAATAAATACTATACTATATATATATGGCACAAATGTTTTTGGCGAGATTTTTTCGCTAATGAGCAGTGATGGAATCGAAACGAATTCCACAATTACTTACTAAATAATTGAATTGCTGCTAATTGCTGCTTCTATTTTTTGTGTGTTTTTTGTTTGTTGTTGTTCTTCTTTTGGTAATATTTAATTGTTTGTTTTTATTTGTTGCCGCACCCAGCAAATGACGTGAATTATGAAATACAAGTAAAAAAATAAACAAACCAAATATTTCTGATATGCAAATGAAATAATGTGGTTTATGGTGCAGTCCAAAAGAATCCTAAAGAATATTTGTGCAAAACGAAAAGTAATTAAATAATAAAAAAAAAAACAACGAGAATATTGAAAAACCGAACCTGTTCCATGACGGCTGGATCTGGAGATTGGGGTAAGCTGATTTATTTTGGCCTAATGATATGCGCTGTGCTTTATTTTATACTATATATTGTACATATATTGTGCGAATGCGTCGGAATACATCTCCGATAAGAATAGCTAATGAAGGCATCAAATCAACGAGTTATTCACAATGCAAATTCCACTTTTTATAGGCTTAGCCAGCGAATGACCCGAATCATCGAATTAAACCTCCATTCACAAAAGCAACAAAAGAAATTAATGTTTATATGGCATTTATAGGTGAATCCTCAACATAAAACGGTCATTGTTGCATTGTATTTAATATATTGGATATGGCCAATACAAATCAATCGTACGTAAAACTATAATATTCAATATTCTATCTCAATCTTGTTTTCCACTTTTACTTTAATGTATAATTCAGAAAAATTCGTTAGGTCCACATAATTTTGTAGCCATTAATTGGTTGGTTTTGTGTTGTTATATCTGGTAGATTTTTTAAAAAAAAACATCAAGGGTTTTTCTGGGTTATTGTATTGTATCTTTGGATCTGATCTGTTTGCTGCAGTTCTGCAACGCTGGTTTGGACTTGGATTTTTTTGGACTAGTTAAAGCCCCGGCACTAAAACACTTCCGATCCCACTGAACCGTAACCATCTCGATGGCCAACCCACAAAAAGACGACCTTGCCCGTGAAAAGAAGAATCAGAACCCACTTTGAGGGTCTCTGTGAACGTTCCTAGGTTGATATACCTATCATTTTTCAGGGCGAGGAAGTCCGGTAGCTCTGAAGGATGATTCAACAGGTTGTTAATGTTGCAGAATTAAAGCAAGGTTGATTTCGATATAGGCTAGAATTATTTGTAGGAGAGGGAATCGTTCATGGAGGAATACAAATAATGATAAATTTAATTAAAAATTTAACTGTTTTAATTGTTTAATAATAGCATTGTTATCGAATATTGAAGAATGGTTTAAATAATACCTTTACTCTTTATTCATTTTTTATCCTTACGAATATTTAATTAAAATTCAATTGTTTGATTTTTGAATAAACAATTATCGTATTCCAATGAGCCAATAATTTAGGAATTGATTATCATGCAAATGAGTTTATTAAAAAATATAGTATATTCGCAGACGCTTAAATGACCCACACTCCCGTCAATTACAATTTAAATACATATTGTAAGATTTTTTTTAATTTTAATTTCATGCGGTTATAAAATCAACAAAAATTAAATCAGCTGAGAGACAATTGTATATATTTATTTTTCTTTTAAATGAGAAGTTTTGCCTTTTTAAAAATATCACAATTAAATTACATTTGATGTGGTATTCTCTTAAATCGTTTTTTTTTTATCCCCTAACTGGATTCGATTTTAATTTATACCCAATATGTGTAGTTATGATTTATTTTGCATAGATCGAAATGATAATTTCTTGGGACCATTTTTGGTTCTGGGCTAATTTCAAATTTCTGTGCAACTGCTTCTGGCGCTCTAGTTGCCCCAACTCAGTTGCTTAACTTTCGATATTGCATCCACCGAAATGAGGTGGAAAATAAAAAGGGGAGCACAGCTTTGACCACAACAATGTTGGCAGCTCTTTGTTTTTGTTTTTTTTTTTGTATTTTGGCGCTAAAGAGCACTTTAGGCATTTACCTTTTGACCCGACCCAGTTCCATATGTCACAAAAGAACAGCGTCAGTCGGTGGTTGCTGGCTTTCTGGTTGGTGGCTCCACTCCTCGGTCTGTCTGACCCACCCCCGTTAAGCGGCTCCCCCACCGCCCCTGCCCTGCCCCTGCCCCAGCCAAAACCGGGGATCGAATCCCCCGAAAAGCTGTTCCATATGCGCATAAAGCAAATTGCATTAACATTTAGGCCTACGCGCAGTCGCAGTTCCGCCCACTTTTCGACAGTGCCGCGTGTTCCGCATCTCCGCGTTCCCTGGGCTGCCGGAGCTCGTTCCATTTCATCGCGTTCCCCCCAGCGCTCCATTCCGTTGCGTTCCACCTGCTTTTTATCAGCTGCCAAAGCGATCAGTCGCATTTCAAAGTGCGCGCTGTGTGGAGCACTCCAACATCGCTCGACACCATCCAAAGGCGGCTGTTTTCGAAAAGTGCAAAAATTAAAACAAAAAAACGGAACGGAAACTAAAATCAGAAATCGAATTTATCGTAAATTATCGCAAAACACGAGTAACGGCAAAACACGAGGCATGCACTGCCTTTAAATGTGGTTTTTTGTGGAAGATATTTCACCTTTTTTTTGGTTTTCTTTTCGTTCATAAAATATAGTACATGGTGCATCCAGTTAATGAAACAAGACATATATAACAAAAGGTATGTGTTCCGAATGATTGATAAATGATTGATAAAGGGTGGACAGTTTTTGGGAACAGAAATTAGCCACTTTATATGGACAGAGTGCAGTGAAATGGATGTGAAAGTGATATAAAAAAATACCAAAATAAACCCCTAACAAGTGTTTTCTACGAAACCAATTGAATAAATATTACAATTGAAATCAATAAAAAACGAGTAATGACATAGTGCTTGCAAAATTCAAACGCATTTATTTGAAACGAAAATATTTGTTACATTTTTCTGCAAATAAATACAAATATGAATATTAATATTTAAATCCGTTATGGAAATGAACAGAAGTCGAAGAACATTTCGAACGAATTGCACAATTTATAAAGTTGAGAAGTTTCAATTTACTTAATGACTCTGTTTCTATTATAAATATTTTTAATTAACTCTAATATTGTTTTTTATTAATCATTAACAAGGAAATGTATATTTAATTTCTCTTTGGTTTTCCGGAGTATTATTGTAGGAAGAAATTGTATGTTACCTAATACTTTGGAATTATTTATGATATTCTCAAAACTATCCGATAAGCTGCATTAATGATTTATTATACCGTGAAAAATTAGTGGGTATGCAATTGTTTCTAGCATTCAATTAATGATTTTTCGAATGTTTTTGCCAAAATTCCCATTTCTTTGGCCGTTGGTTGTTGGTCAAGAGTCTTCGGCACTTTGTTCAATTGAAATTTTTGTTTAGTTTTGTTGTGGTTGTAGTTTTTGGTAAATTTACTTTCTGTGATTGTTCCCGTTTGGCTTGGTTTTCGTATATCTGTTTGTCGCTCGGCTCACTTTGGCAGCTTTCTTGCATAATAAACAAGATCAGGCTCAGCGCAGCTCCACTCAGCTTCAGCTCCAGCCTCAGCTCCAGCTCCAGCTCCGTTCAGTTCAGCACACAATGTGCAACATTAGGCCAATGTTGGTACGTGGACACACTCCTCGACAACAACAACAAAAAAAATAAAGGGGAGCGCAGCAGGGAGGGCAGGGGCGCCGCCAAAGGGGTACTTGAGTGGGGCATGGGGACAATCATGGACAGCGGACGCTTAACTGCTAAGAAAACAAAAAAGCGCAAAGCAGTACACACAGAAACAAAAATATATACATCTTAAATTGCATATTCATATTATTTTCCATGCGTTTTTTTTTAATCAGAAAAATTAAACCTTTGCTAAAACATTTAAAGGAAAATATATTGATTGAATACAAAATATTGTGATACTTTAAGTAGTTTTTCAAAATCTCCTTTAAGTGCTGTATCCATACAAATAATAATATAGTTATAGATATATCCACTTAACATTAAAAATTATTAATGAAATTATAAAATGGAGTTTCCTATTCTATCAATACAAAGGAAATATGAAACAGCAAATTACACAATTAAAATCAGTTTGAGAATGAAGTTTATAAAGATATATCACATATTTTATTGTATATATATTTATTGTAAACATGTAACCATATATTGTTTCTGCCAGTGTAGCAACTACATGTAGCGAAACAAGCGATGTCGGTGGCTACTTTTGCTCTCGTTTCGTTTCGGCGTCTGCGTGAGGCACATGGATAACTGGATAACTTGGACAGTTTCCCGTTACCATTATCCCCCTCCGCCCTCCTCCTCCTCCCAATCGCAATCCCAGTCCCAATCCCTCTTCCTCCACCCCTCGCTCCCTATCCCCATCTCTCTCTCTCTGTGTTGTCGTGTTCGTTGTTGTGAACCTGCCAAAACAACAACAAAGCACCGAAAATAAATCTCCAACCGCAAAAGTTTGCAAACCTCACAATAATACAAGAGCAAACAAATTTTGAAAAAAATAAAACAAAACAAAAAAACAACAACAAAATCGGTTGCTCCATTTCGTAGATC
Source organism: Drosophila setifemur (assembly GCA_021224005.1). Lineage (NCBI taxonomy): Eukaryota > Metazoa > Arthropoda > Insecta > Diptera > Drosophilidae > Drosophila > Drosophila setifemur. The sequence goes on from JAJJHY010010805.1 coordinate 609,211, forward strand.
AGCGAACCCTTTTTGTCTTTGTCTTCGATTTGAATTTATATTAAAGCCAACCGATACAGTAAAACCTGGCCATAGGCAGTCGCAGAATATTATGGTTAAAAATATCCACAAATTCTAGATTAATTAAAAATATTTGAAAAATTACTTAAATATTAAAGGTATTTATTCGGGGGAGGAGAAGGGGAAAGCTTGATATCTTGTAAACTTATAGGTTAACAAATATTCACAAATTCTAGATTAATTTGAAATATTTTTAAAGTTACATAAATATTAAAGATACGTTGTACTGGGAGAGGAGGAGGAGAATCGAAATAGAATAGAATAGAAAAATAACACAAATTCCTGATTAATTTGAAATATTTAAAAAGTAATAAAGATACTTTGTATTGAGGGAGGAGAAGGAAATTTTGAATATTACATTTTGGTTGCTCCACAACTTTTAGATTAAATTGAAATATTTTAAAAATGATTAAAATATTAAAGATTGGGGGAGGAGTAGGGGAAGGAGAACCGAAACCCATAATTTGGTGGGCTTGTAAATGCGGACGCGTGGCACGAGCCGAATTTCCCAAGCCGAGCAGCAGTTTCCCCACACTCCGCCACACTCGAGTCCCCAGGAGAGAGAAAAGAGTTCCATCGGCCAACTTGCAATTCCCTATCCTCGCAATCCGCAATCCACAATCCGCAATCTCCTCACCCCAATGCACAATTGGCGATTCGCCAGTTGAGTCTTGAGTTAAGAGCCTCCATCTCGACCGCTGGCGACTTGACTCTACTTTACTTTACTTCACTTCACTATAAAACTAAAGCTAAAGCCAAAGCTAAAGCCTCAGCCCGACTTCGTGCCCAGCGATCTGCATTGTTTGGCAAATTTGTAAGCCAAAACTTATTGCCAACTTTATTTTTTTCGCTGTCTCCGCTGGTATTGCTGTGTTTCTATACCCTCGCCGGAGGTGTTTCTATATCTTCGGGCAGATGGGAACTTTCGATTTGATGGTTTACTGGTTCGGTGGCTGGCACTAGGCGGAGGAACAAATTGGTTTAATTAAGTACCCCAGCAAACATTCTGTGGACCACATTTAGGCATATATAGACCCAGTTTTATGCAAATATCTTGCTACCAATGTTCGGAAAGTGTATCATTAGACTCGCTCTTAAACGAATTTCTTCCTTTCGAAGTATTTCTTTTCGTGGCGGCTGCCTTTTTTGTTGCACGCTGCTTTTGTGGCCAGAAGACGACGTCGACAGCTTCTTGTAATTATGGCGAGAGCCTCAAGTCGCGGACACCTTGGCCATGTTTATCTTGTGGCAACTGCAACTCGCGAGGCCCTCACAAAAAAAAGATAAACTTCGCCCACATGCCACCGCGTGTCGGCGGTGTCCAATATGTGTGGTGCTTGGTGGTTTGGTGGTTTGGTTGAGTGTGAAGTGCTCCTTGCATCTCCGAAATGCCACTGCGCGATGACAAAGTGCCACATCCAGGCTGGAGCAACAGCAATAGTGGCAACCAAACAGAAACCATATTGTCCAATTGGGTAACTCCACAAGATCTCGTGGAGGAAGTTGGTGGAAGACTTGCTTTGGTCTTGTCATATTTGTAGCTCGTTCTTAGATTAACAAACATTTTGTGTTTTCATTGTTTGAATTGAATAAATTAAAGGATATATAGTACATTTTGAAAAGCGGAAAAACCCCATTACCCCATTCGATCCATTTCCAGCACACTGAAATCATTTGATTGGAGATCAAAACACATTTTCCCAACCCTGCCTTTTAATTAGTCAATTGCGCAATGCGATGCAATGCAAATCCAATAGCCACCTACATTTGTTCGATTTTGGTGGATTGGTGGAGAGGGTGGGATTCCGTGGGATGGTGGGATGCATCATTTATGGCTCGAGTCGCGTTTTGGGCAACATCAAAAGGGGAAACCGCAGGCGAAGCCACCGCACCACCACCGATCCACCGAACCACCGAGGGAGCACCATTTCGAAAAGTAAAACATTTAGTGGGCAAAAGTTTAATTAAAGCAAGGCATGTTCGGCCAAATGAACCTTGGCAAGAATTTCCATGGCGCAACAGAAGCAACAACAACCACTCAAGCGCGTCATTTGGTTTATCAATTTGTTGGTTGCACAACCTTTTTGTTTTTCGAATTAACTCGAGGCGGCTCGGCCTGGTCTCTCCCCTAGATATAGTATATACTCACATGCATTTATATCTATTCTCCTGCCTTCATGACTCACAAGAAAAAATGGTAGAGAAAAACCTTATAAAAGTGGAGCACCACCAACCACGTATGCGAAACGCCCACTTTGGGTGTGTGGAGACGATGTCCGATGTCCGTTGTCCGACGTTGAATGCTGGATGGCCATGCCTTGGAGTCAGCAAAACAATTTGCCATTTGATTTGCTTTGGCAGCTTTTCATTTGCAATCCACTGATGACAACACGAGCAGCGACAACAACAACAACCACAAATCATGACAATGCTCAAGCTACAATGTCAAGACCTCGAGCTACATGCTTCGCAAATCTATATAAAATCACATATCACACTCAGCTCTCGCAAAAGTGTGAGTGTTAGAATTCTCCACCAAGGAATTCTCGGGTGGAAGAACGCAGATCCATAACTAAAATTAATTTCCACTTGCTCTTCCATAATGCAAAATGGATCTCGACTAGAAAGGAAGGCTAGCATCGGTGCCCGAATCGATCGTTTCTATGGCAGCTATAGAATATACAAAGTATCCCGATATTTTTTTTTTAATTTTATAAAACTGCCTTAATGTCTATAAAAATCATATTTTCCAAGAATGAATTAATTGTTTTCAAAAACACCAGAGTTATGCTTAATGAACCGTTTTCTCCCATCGTTCCTATGGTAGCTATAAGATATAGTGGTCAGTTTTTAATGTTACTTTCAGGATAGGTTAAAATAGTAATTAAATAGTGCTTTTTAAAGAATGAATTTGTTATCTTAAAAAATCGCGAAATTTTGCCCCTTTTTCCCAATTGTTCCTATGGCAGCTATGTGATATAGTCTTCAGATTCCGGCCGTTCCGACTTATATACTACCTGCAATAGAATGAAGTTTAGTTTATATTAAAAATTATAATACCCTCTGCAAGGGTATAGAAAGTATTACATATTTTTGATACATATAAATTTTAACCAAATGGATTGACAGTAAACCATGTGTTAGTATTATCTTGCTGATTATACTTTATTCTCTGAACTTTAAAACTGTACGATTTATTTGGATTTTCCTTTCATCATAATATACATTTTTTCTAACTTAAAAAGTCAGAGGATTCTTAATTTCAGAATTAAATAAAAATTCTTTAGTTTCGTGGATATTATCATTTGAATTATCAACTTGAAAATGATATTTTTGATTTTTGTTAGCAGAGGTATTACTTTCAAATTTCGAGCAGACACAGTTGGCCAAACATTCGGCATGGCTATGCTCTATTTGGTCGCGGTGGCTTGGTTCGGTTGTGGCTCGGTTCGGTGGTTCAGTGGTGCAAGTCGGTGCAAGTGCGGTTCAATCGATTCAGTCGGTGGTGTCACCGTGATATAATGATAGAAGAGGTTGCCAAGCTGCCACCTGCCTGCCCGGCATTCACTCCGCTGATTGACGGTGCAAGGTTGGGTCACGGCCAGTGTCAAGTGGTGTCATGTGGTGCGAGGTGGGGCATGGTGGAGCAGGGTGGTGCCCGGCTCTGACACCTTTGGGTGTGTGTGTGTGTGATATGTGCCGATCTTAAATGGGATTAGCCGGGGCAATGCAATGTGTAATTGATATTCACTTGTACATTAATCGGTGGTTGTCCTTTGCGAGTATTCCCACGCCCACATTTAAAAAACTATAATTAAATTATTTACATTTTACAATTTTAAATAACATTTCTCGAATTGTCCCACGAGCTTGGGACTTTGGAAGGCCATAATAATACAAAAATAATAATTTAAACATTGTATAATTTTCAAAAATCTTTGGACGTATAACTTTTAAAACAATATTATTTGTAATTATCAAAATATTAGTGGAAATATAATAATTAAATCTGAATGAATTTTGAATTAACCAGATTATTAAGGAAGAATTAATATAGCTCAGGGTCGTCATTTTGGGTGGGATCTGTAATTACTTAAAGGTCGAAAAAAATTATAATTTCAGCTATGTTAATTAAGCCAGATTGGTGTTACTTTGCATTGTTCTAGTGGAAACATTGCGAATCATTGTGAATTTTGTATATTATTTTTAGTTTAAGAGGTTAATGCGAATGCACAAAATATACAATTTATTTAAGCATCTGAATATTACTGCATTCGTTTTGAAATTTGGGATAATATTCTGAATATATTGTATTATTTATTAGGATAATAAAATCCAAACTCATCTGACCTCTCAATAAATCGAATTTATCAGTAAAGAATTCAATAGCTATTTTATGTGTATATTCATATTAAATTTTGCACTTGCTGCATCTTCGCTTACATCATTCTTTTTTATTTTTCCTGGGTGGACTAACCCACTGGCCTGACCAACCTTTTGACCCACAGACCTAGCCCAGAACCACCGATCGCCGTGGTTGGTGGTTGGCTTTCACTTTCGAATTGTAGAGCTCGATTCCATTTAATTTTTTATTAGACCAACTCAGCTGAGCTCAGCTCAGCTCAGGGCAGCCGAGTTCGGTTGGGTTTTGTTTATTTTATCGGAGCGAATCGATCGGGATCCAATCACTTTGTGAGTGGCTAGTTAACGCCTCCGTGAACCGGCGATGACCTCTCGCCGAAACCACCCTCGATTTTCGCCATTTTGGCCGTTCCGCTCTTGTAGATAATTCATTGATAAGGATTTTACTTTTGGTTTTCAATTTCGAATTAAAATGGCGCAATGACATTTAAATTGGCTACGAAAATTTCGATTTTGGCCGCCCTGTTTTTGTTTTTGGGTTTTATTCCTATTTTTACTTAACTTTTTCTTTGCCAGCAACAACAATCGAATTGGAATTGACAAAATGCGCTCGAATTAAAGTGATTTTAGTTGTTTTTTTTCGATTGGGCCTTTGGCTTCGCTTCTTTATTGCTTGGTTTGTTTTTTTTTCGTTTGTTCGTTGTTTGTGCACCTTTTGTGGTTGTTTATTTGTTTGTTTGCTGTAACAAGCGAAAAGCCAACAGAAAAAAACGGAGAAAAATTATGACTTTTGATCTAATTATGGCTTTGGACCCTATTTTGTTGTCCCGCGGCAACCTTGGCACCAATTTGTTTGCTTTGCTTTACTTTACTTTACTCCACTCCACTTAAACTTTGAGCAACTAGATATAATTTTAGATTTGGTTATTGAGCTTTCTCTACCGCATTCTAAGGCTGTCCCACCCACTTATATGTATCTGTAGTATAAATGGCCTGGAACCAATAATTGCCGCTGCAATATTTTGCAATGAATTTGTTTGATTGTGATTTTCCAATTTTTTTTACTTTTCCTACATTGATTTTGATTTGATTTTTTTCGATATTTTAAATTGGAGCAGTAATTACTGGCAAAAGGGGGAACCGGGTGCACTTTATTACAACGAAATAACGAGGCAAAAACACATATTTTAGATAGCCAAACAATTATCCCCGGCAGGTAATATTATTTACCCGCGCGGTTGTTTCGCCGATTTTATTTTTTTTTTGTATTTTCTATAAACACTTTTAAGTTGTTGCACGAAGTGCAATTCTGCAAAAGTTGGATTCCAGGAGCCTGGAGTTGGGTCTTGGTTCCCCCGGACTTTTTGCGCAATTTTAACGCCGCCAAACGAAAGACTTAAGAAACGAACTTTAGCATTTTTTCTGGCAACGCTCGTTTTTTGCTGCTGTCTTGGATTTTCCTGTCCACTGCCCCTTGCAAAAATATGCAAGGGGCGTGGCCTAATCAAGGGGGAGGGAGGGAATGTTTTTTTTTTTTCAGCTGCACTAAACAATTTTGTCGCTCAAACGACTCCATTAAGTCAGTCGATGGTTTTATGGCTTTATGCTTATTGCCAGCTGATGAATTGCATTTTGTATACTCTAACATGGGATATTGGAGTCCATTCGATGTGGTTAAAAGTATTAAAGCGATATTTGATATTTGATATTTATTTTATTTATTCGCTTTTGGATTCTTTGAAAGTGTTAAACTAACATCTTATTGATGTATTTTTTATGAGTCTTTAAAGACTCGTTGTAGTACGCATTCAAAACCTTTATAGAGGGCATTCAATATGCGTTAAGACTCTTTTTGGTGGCATGAGGTTTTTGCTATTATTTTGTATGCTCATATTTATGTAAATTTCATAGGCGTGACTCAATGATTTGTAGTCTGCGGCTATATAAGCGTAGATCTGCATATCGGCGTGGCTATATTTGTGTATTCGAATCGCGCGTTGACAACCCGGCGACGGCCCTTTCACATATTTTATTTATATATTTTCGGTTCGAACAATCGAGCCACGGATTAGCTGCATCGACATCGCTCCAAGTGGGTCTCCGCATAGTAGTTCCCTAGATGTCCATAGCTGCTGGGTGGCTGTCAAATTCGTTGCACTCATTAGGCCAATTCAATGAGGGAAAATCACAAAAAAATAAAAACCGAATAAATGTAAACGAGTCTTAATTGTGTTGTTAAGGCCGCCCGTTCGGTAACTCGATATGATATGATATGTGGCTATGTTGTGTGGACAAGCCTCCGAACCGTCGAAAATTAATCACTTCCCTTTGCTAGAATTTGCATGCAGACTTTCAATTTTCGAGTTTTTGTGTGCAGAGCTTTTCGTTTTGGTATCAATTAAAACCCAATTATGGCCCGCAGGCATGTCTCGGAAAATGCGCACCCAAAAGCCAAAGATAATGCCCGTCCGGCCATAACGGGTTTGCTTTACGCACTCAAGGTTATGAGTATATATACATATATATGTATGTTATATGAGTGCATTTCTGTGACTTCGAGTAGTCAGGCGATCTGTTAAATGCAAATCTCTGGGAAGGCGGCCACTCACCATAATGAATCACCCAAGGAACAGGGGTCTGTTTTTTTCTAATTCAATTAATCTGAAATGCCTAAACAAATGTTTGATCAAATATATGGAAAGTTCAATAGTGGAAAAGTATTAAAAGTAAAAGTATAGAAATTCCGTTTAATTACAGAAAATGCAATCATTTAAATAAATATTTATGTAGCTTAGATATTGTACTACTATTCGGTTGGTGAAATGCATCGCAAACTGAGTCGCTTATTGCACCTCTTCCATCAAAAGCCAACCAAAATACTGGCAATCACTCAAATTGTTCAGAAAATAAAATTAATTAAACCCATTTTACATAGCTTATAGCATTTTCGTTTCCACGTCCAAGTGCTCTATCATACGATCCTTAATTAAGCTTTTATTCGCAGACTTTTCCCCATTTTCTTTCACTCAATAACTTGGTGAATTTATCTGGGCGCATTCATCATTTGGTGAGTGTCCGCTTAAGTGTTGGCATTAAATTTCTATAGCTTTTCCCCATTGCGAGATTATCATTACGTTAACTATATTTTAATTTATTTTTTGCACCGAAAATGTGAAAACCAACCATTTAAATAGGCTGCTGAGTAATTGCAAAAAAAAAACGACAAAAATTATGAAGACATAAGCGAGAGACATGGCAAGATAATTTATACCTAACTACCTACCTACCGCCGGTGTGTGTGCTGTGTCTGTCAATGTTCGATTTATTGGGCACATGTCGAGGCTCTGGTGTCGAGTGTCCGAATCGTGCCGATTGCGGTTCGATAACGATAGGTTCGACAAGCCACGGCTGCCGCAGCCGCAATTTCTGGGCACTGTGTGGTCCCATCGATCGATCAACTTGTCGCATGTCCAGCGATAAGATCGCCATCTGTTTTTCTGACTCTCTGTCATTCGGTTTTTCAATTTCAGTCTTTTCCCGCTTTATAGTAGTTTCCTTTTTCTCCATTTTTCTCCGATGAAGCTGTCATAAGTCGCGATGTTTGATTCTAAACACATGTTGCTCTGACAGCGGCTTGTACTGAATTTTATCCAGTTTTTTTTTCTTTTTAACCAGAAGAACTTGAACATTTTCAAAACTGTGGCTAAAATTGGATTCATAGAATTAATAAATTTGCAATTCTGCATATTATTTGGTAAAAATGATAATTTAAATTACAAGTGTTTTAAAAAGCACAAAATTCCAGAAAACAAATTAGTGTCGGTTTTATTATTTTATTATTACAAAACACTTTTCTATATAGGTATTATTACAAGAATTTAATTAATTACAACATTACTTTCCAGTTATAAATTGTTTTCATTAAGCCAAAATAATAGTTTGTGATTTCATCGTGTATAGACATATTTTCACATGTCGCCTGATTTTATAGATCAAGTGATTTTGTAGATGTAATATAATATTTGGGCCTTGGACTTCGAGGCAAGACAAATTTATAATCTCATGTTTTTTCTCACATTTGTCTCTGTTTAAAAAATAATGATCTGAATAAATAAGACACGTATTTGTCAGCGGACGGCACTGATCTGATGCTTGGTCTCAATCCAAAGAATCGGTCATTGAATTCAATTCGCGTCATTTCAAATCGAATGCGAATCGATTCGAGCAAATTTATTCGCTTCCTGTCATATCAATTGGCTTCAATTTTCGGTATTCGGAATTCGGAATTCTCGTCTTAATTATATCGCTGTGTGTGACATTGATTGCATCCTGTCGAACACATTTCTGAGCACGCTTCTCGGCCAATTTTGGGGGGCTGCTGGCTACCAAATGTGGGCCATTCTCCGTGCTATCTTAGATTCCAACATCGACTCATAAGTCTCTCGTATGGCATTTTGAAGTGTTTCACATCGTAATTACTGCTAATCAACCGCCAGCCAGCCGCCCCAGACGGCGGCCACTCGCCGGCTAATTGCAGCTTTTGGTCCCCGGCCATAAACGGACAAATTATAATCACAATTAAATGCGATAACTAAACGCTTCGCTCGGTTGACAATGAAAATGCCTACGTCATTTTTTTTTTGATCGCAATGGAAAGGCCCTTGGAGCCAAATGCTACGAAAAACAGCAAAGACGGCAATTAAAATAGGAAGGTATATGACCTGGGTATAATTTGTAAATTAAATTTAAGTTTAGGGTAGGAAATTAAAACAAAGCATTCCTGGGTAAAAAATACAAATAAATTCATTTGTTTTGATGTGGTTTTTTTTAAGAAGATGTGCAAATAAAGAAAATTTGACCCAGTTAAATTTAAATTATCCACAATTGAATTACATTTTTTTCTACAAATAAACCGAAAATAATTAAAACAAAAAATAATACGATAATTGTGCCTGCTGTTCAGAAGATATATCAATAATGTGCCGAGGTGATATATAGTAAGTAATGGATAATCCATCCCCCATCCATACCCATATTATTCAAATCTGCGCCTCTATTTCAAGGGCCATTTGAATATGCATTCATTGCTGTCATATTTAATGAATGCATATCGTTTGTCTTGTGCCATAACGAATGCATATACACGTATATAGTATAACTCAGCGCGAACAATATCTGGTTGGACAAATGGTTGGCAATATATTTCGCAATCGCATTCCGTATTCCGATTTCGATTCCATATGTCAATGGCTTCTGTGGGTTCTCACAATTGCCACACATTGTTTTTTGTTGAGTGCAATTAAATGCGATTTAATTATCCGTCAGATGGGGAGAGGGCAACAAATCGGAAAATGGACGGTTTTTTTTTTATATTTCCTTCGTGGAAATTAAATGCAAATGAAGAGTGGCAAGCACAGAAATATTTCAAATTGTTTTCGTGTCTTGTTGCGCATGCGTGTGACTTGATTACAGCAACAACAACCATAGAATACCATTAACATCAAACTGTTGACAAAGACTCCTATTGGCAGGCCACAATCGGCGGCAGTGGAATGAAAATGATCGTTCCGCAAACCGTAAACTATATGGGAAAAATGCATTTTGACGCGCACGCATTCCAAGCAAATTACAGAGGAACACAAAAAAAAGGGGAAAAGTAGTGAGCAAAGGAACATTCAACACAAATCACTGGTATATCTGTTAATATATATTAAGTTTACTCCTATGTATGTACACAGCTGCATTGTGGCACTTTAATTTGAGAACTAGAGTATGCATAGCTTTAGATTGGTGTTAAATCTTTTGATTTCCGCATTACAATTTGCAGATATGAAAATTCAGAAAAAAAAATTGATTTTATTGTTGGGAATAGTTGTTTTTAATATAAACTTTAAAATTATGAGGGGTGCTTTGAGTTGTGTCTTAAGTCTTTTGATTTTTGTCACACGAATTTATAGCGTATGCAATTTTCCTTAAATTTCAACAATCAACATATTAATGAGAAATAATTTACTTATAAATTAAATGTTAAAATTCCCTATAAATTATTTCAGTATATTACATTTTACAACTAAGCCCAATAAAAACAACCTTTGGCCATGAAATTTTGGCCAAAATAAACCCATTAATCTATTTCTCCTTCCATATTATCCACACACAATTATTATTTCGAGCATCTTTATGCTCGTACTTAATCTACCCATTAAATCGGCTTATCGATCAATTTCGTACGTTTTTTAATTTTCCAACCAACTAAACCCGAGCAAGCGCCTTTTAATTAAACCAAAACCAAAACCAAGAGAAAAAAACATCTAAATTGAAAATAGCCAAGGCAGGTGAGGGAAAAATAAAATCACGAATCGAGCAGAGAGCGCGAGATGTCTGACAAAATAATAAAACCATCAGCATCAGCATAATCACCAAAAAAAAAACAAAGTACAAGCGAATCCGTTGAATGCGCAAAGACGATGATTGCTCCGACGATGATGATGCGCGTGCCATGGCGCCGTTTAGTGCAAATTTGTCGATGCTTCCGGCCAAG
>JAJJHY010010805.1:620406-669603 GCA_021224005.1 Drosophila setifemur
ATTTATAATATTAAATAAATCATATTTTTAAATTAAAAAAAAAATAAATCTTTTTAAAAAGATAAAAAAAACTGGAATTTGCAATTTCAATGAGTTTAATATACGAGTTAAATTAAATTTTTTAAATTAGTTGAAATAATTAGAACTAAGTCAAATTAATATACGAGTTAAATTAAATTTTTTAAATTAGTTGAAATAATTAGAACTAAGTCAAACAACTTGAAAAATTGTATTTTTCATTAAAGTTTGTTTTAAAAAATATTTCAAAATCAATCCCATTTTGTTCAGTGCACTCAGTTGCTACTGTGGCAGTGGCTAGTGGCAACTTCAACAGCAGATAGACATTCACTTTGGCTACCTTTGCTCGCTCGTTCAATGCCAAAAAAAAGAAAGAAAGAAAAGCCTGGCATAATTTCCGCGCTTGGAAAACTGCGCGCGATTGTGGGCCGTGGAAATTCATTCATTTTCTTTTTGCGATTGCGATGGCGATTGCTATTGCGAGCGGGTGAAAGATGAGTCGGCACTTTATGGCCATGGCCTGTCTTCACCCCGACCCATCGATCAACTTGAATTAAGTTTTTTTTTTTTCACAGTTTTTCTCCTTTTCAAGCGACCCACTCGCTCAGCAATTTGCATGATGTGGTTGTTGTTGTTGTTGATGTTGATGTTGTGTTGCATTGGTTGGCTGCTTACTTGGCAATTAAGGTGACTTGGCCCGGAAGCCGTGCCCAAAAGATCGGGCACAGTTAGAACGAACGATCGAGCGAACGGCTTGAATGATCGGCAACCGATAATTATGGTTAATAAATATTAGCTGCCAAAAGTGCAATAAACCAGACGAACGACAAGCGACAAATGCGAAGCAGAAATCTCAAGGGGCAGGGGTAAGGGGTAAGGGGTAGGGGTATATGGAACATGGTAGACATATAGACAAGTCTGGTGGCAGACTAGCTCTTGGCCCGGTCAATATATTCTTAGCAACTTAATTGCCATCGGCACACATGCTATGTAGCATACAAGAAAAATATGTATATTAATGAAATATGAAGTATAAGATACGATTTCCCTACAAAATAGTTTAATATATATTAATTCAATTTAATTTATTAAGAGAGTAGATTGCTTAAAGAAGCATTTCCCCTACTAATATCCTTCCAATTATGATATTATAAATAGTATAAATCCTTTTACATAGAAAAGAATAAAGTGATTTAGAATGCATGGGAAAAACTAAAAGTAATTTAAATTAGAATTTTGAAAATTTATTGATTTGCTTTTCCGTTTTCCCATTGCATGTTCTCGGTGTTACCATTTTGATTGCCCCAGTTTAAAGGAACATATTGCTGACCATTTGGCCCGTATTTTCCGCAAGGGGCGTGACATTTGAGACTTTTGCAACAAAAAAATCTGTAAAGTTGCATGCAAAAATTTCTGAGTTGAGTTCAGAGTTTTCCCTGTTACCATTTAGCAATTAAACAGTTATCGGGGACATTATAAGGCAGTTAAAACAAGAACGACGAAAACTATAGCCAATTAAAGCGCTTGGCCCAGACGGAACGAGATTTCGCAACAGTTTAATAACCATTTTTCAAGTGGCGATCGATCGAATATTGAATATAAAATTGAAATAGACTTTAATTAGAGTCGAGAGCTACGATAAAATGATTAATTGAAGCCAATTTGGAACGCCCACTTGGGTCCCACATAGATATGGTTGACTCTACAGTTACATGCTGCTATATATATTGTACATATATAGATTGTCAATCCTCTATCAGTACATACGGCCAAGTGTCGTTGGTAATGATGCTGGGGTGGTTGGCTGTGCTGGCGACAAGTCTGAGCCGCTAAATTGTTGTTAATTTCCAGCCATAATTCAAGCCAAGCGCCTCATAAACAAACAACTTTGTTAACAACAAATTGTGGTAAAAAGGGGGCTAGCACTATCAGTTGCAAGTGTTGAAGTCATAAATCTGCATAATGATCATGTCCCAAGCCAAGCCAAGTTAGTGCGTGAGTTTTTCCTCAGCTTAAAGTACATTGGTAGTACTCGAACATATTGTTAGTTCGTGTGGGTTGCCCACAAAGCGAGAATTTGTTCGAATTTCATGATCTGTCATTGGTTCCTTTCACAAGTTTTTGAATGGTGTCCGATCTGGTGAGTCGGCAAAAAAATATTCTTCAATTCGAACGGAAAATAATTAATTGAGTACTGTCGAGCAGTCAGAATAAAATTAAATTAAATATGGAATAGTGTGGGAAAGTCTATTAATCATTATTATAATACATACGTCATTACATACAAGACTTATTTTTTGATACTCTTATTTAATATGTACCTACTCACAGCAATGTGTTTCTACAAATCAAATCTTCATAAAAATAAAACAATATTTTGATAATAATTATATAATTTTAAGGAATAAAAATTAGTTTTGCTTATTTTTCTAGAATGTTACAATATATATAGTTTTTTAAATTTTGTGTCTATCCATTTTGTTTTTGCAATATATTTTTGTCCACGAGTATGAAAATATATTTTTTATGCATTTGGGAATATTAAATATGTTTTGACTAGTTTTACCGCTGCCGTTTCGCACAGTAGATATCAAAATAAGCTGCGCTAATATTCGCTACCCATCAATTTCGGAGCTAATAACTTTATTTGGTTCCCAGGAAGTCCGTAGTTTAGAGAAAAAAACCATAATTACAGACTAAACCCTCCCGAAGACAAAGTGCCAATTATTATGCAAATGCGGGTAATGAGCCGTCGAGAGTGTGGAATCATTTGCCCATCCCGCGTTTTGTGGGTCGACAATTGCTGTTCGCTTTTACTAATTTGGTTTAATTAAGGCGTCGTGGCGTTAATGAACCATAAAACAAAGCCCGGCACTGGCACTGGCACTTCGGGCCAAATCATAGCAGCCACAGCTCCAACTTGCTGGAGTTTCTGCTTAAAGTTTCCAGTTGCAGTTTCCACCGAGAGAAAGAAGGCCAAAAGTCAGGCTCCAAAGCAAAGTACAAGATACAAAAAACAAAATAAACACAAAGACAGAGAAAACAAACAAAGACCTAACTTTCCCGCTCTCAACAATCGCCGGCTGTCTGAAAGGTGGGCGTGGCAGTCGGACTATTCGTTCACATGTGCCACACATTGCGAGTGTCTACTGTCGTCTAATGACAATGACTGGGGTCTGGGGTCTGGGTGGCGGCGGTAAAAGTGCCGCCAGAGAAATCCTCGATTTCTCACAGCTCCATGAACAGTCAGCCGACCAGCCAAGTGGCCCTAGAATCAAGTCATTAAATGGCAAAAACCCGACATGTGGTAGATTGAGGTACTTTCAGTGGCCACATTAATTTTTTGCATAGCTCTCTGGGTCTTTGTGTGTTCAGCTAATTAAATTTCCTTTATGCTCTACAAAATATGAAATTTCTAATATTTTATATAAAAATATGCAACAACTGATTTATAGCCAAATCTTTTCCAATTAGAATTTTCTTAATTATATGTATTTAAGTTCATTAAAACAATACAAAATTCGATATTTCTTCGGGCTTGTATCCACAATCTGAGAAAAAAAAATTTTTTTTGTTAGTTAAAATGGAATGTTTCCTCTTGATTGTGTGATAATACTTTTTCAAATACAAACAGCAGGCCATTACCTGTCAGAAACTATTCGAGATTCGTTTCCAAGAAATTACTTTATTATTGTAGAGCTACTAGAGCACCGAATACGTACGCTTTTAAATTCCTTGTAAATTTTCCCATCGATTGGAGGTTGCCTACAGTTTTGGGAATGGTGCAACTACAGACGAGTGATGGCCGAACCATCCGGGTGCGACTAGAACTCCTCGATCGCTCCTCGGTCATCCAGGAGATGTGTCGCGTGAGTCAGCCGGAGGATGAGGATGTCGAGGACTTTATGCTGCCTCTGCTCGGCATCCGCAGTGATGTCCTCCTAAAGGTTTTGCTTTGGGCTGAATTTCACAAGGTAGAGAAAAAGTCTGGTCTATTATTTCACGAAAATATTGAAAAAAGATTACGCGAAAACTTAATTAATCATATTCTTTATGAAAAATGATTAACAATCTAAAGTAAAGTTACAACTTGAATTTTTCTATTGAACTCAATCCAATAAATCAAAAATATAATATTGATTTACATTCGGTTACCACTTTTAATTCGAATGTTTGTTAAGATCGAACTTCATCCACCTCCTCTCCCCTCCCAACAAAAAAAGGGCCACGAGGAGCCCGCCTGGGTTCGGAAGAAATCGCCCAGCCCGGAAGAGGTGGAGCTGCAGACACACGACTGGGACAAGGAGTTCCTGCGGGACGAGATCGGCTGTATCTACGATCTGTTGGAGGGTGCCGACTACCTGGACATCCGCTGGCTCTTCCAACTCTGCGCCCAGAAGATAGCCCTCAGCTGCAAGCGGCCGATGGGATATGTCCGTTTCCGGAGGTACCTGCAGAAGATGCCCTCGCTGGTCGAGTTCCAGCCTCTGATCAGCGGGTCATCGGATCCTTCGGACGGAGAACTCTGCATTCAGACGAAGGTCGATCGCCAATTGCTAGCGTTTCGGCAGGTGGCCAATTGATGAGCTATTTCTATCCTAAATGTGGGATATATATTTTACTATAATACGTAATAGGTAAATTCAGAGATGTGTTCAGATAGATAATGACAATTTTTGGCAATTTGTGGTACATGTATTTACAGAAAGATAGGGAAACGTGTTTTTTTATATTATTTGATTTGCGGATAAATTAGCAGTATTCAGATTTTACAGTAACTTTGTGGAATGTTTTAGAAAATAAACTTCAAAATAAAATGTGATTTCCAAAATCTAAGAAAATAATTGTATTTAGATTGTATTTTGTATTATAATTACATATATGAATCTAATTTGTATAAGGATAAATACAAAATATACAATCTTTATTATAATTTTTTAAAGCTTTAATTCCCTTGCAGACCAATTGCTATATTACATAGTGATCCGATTTCTTTGAATCCTTCCGATTTGACTAAAATTCTATTAAAAGTCTATATCCCAACTGTGCAATGATCAATTATTCCTATTGTTCCTTTGGCTACTGTAAGATATGGTTGTTCGATTTGAATATGAGTTTCATTTCAAAGATATCAATCAATTACATTGAAAACCACCGAAGTTATGATCCTTCTTCGTGATCGTTCCTTTACAATATATGTATAGGGATTACCCAGCATTTGGTTGTAAACTCCCTGAAACTCTCCCTTTTTTTTCCCGGCTAAACAAACTTGACCTTGAGGCACACGTCTTGTAACAATCCAATCAAACCGAATCAAAACGAGATCAATCAAGGGGTTTTATGGTCGAGGGACACAAAGCAAATGAGTTTGCTGTCGAATCATGTTCGAATTTTGTATCGGCATGCCTTCCGTTCGCCGTAAAAAAAATATATATAAATCAAGCCAAGCCAAATACAAGAAAATAAAAACAACTTTATTATGTATGAAGCGAATCGACGGCGAAAATCAAAGCGAAGCCATAAAAAAACAATTACCGGCGGCAGAGCGGCTGTCCCGTAATGAATGAATTCGAATATTCGATGAGTGCTGCAAATGAGTCAAGTGGCATCCACATCCATATCCACATCCACATCCACGTCGATATCCACAATGCAGTTTGCAGCTTCTGCGGACGGAACTCGTAAATCAAGTGGTTAGTGTTTGATGTTTGCTGCACTCGAATAAAAAGTTTGTTTACGAATAACAATTTAAATATATATAATTTTTTAAATTGTTTCTTTATTTATAAATGACTTTTTATATTTTTTATGATACATTTTGGTTACCAAATTACTGACGTGAATTTAGTTTCAAAAGTTACAAAAATACAATAAAAATAGGAAAGACTTAAACATAATGATTAATAATATTAAAGATCAAATCATGTTAATATTTTCGTTTTCTGTTAATTGTGTTTGTAAAATCCAATTTTATTTTCGAAACGAAAGAAATTCTTGATAAATAACATATGTATTTAAATGGGGTTTATCAAACTCCGAACAGATCAAGAAATTGAGGCACTTGAGAGCGTGTATCTTCTTTTTGGTATTTTGGTTCATTATTGTGTGTTATTTTTTTTGTGTGTGTAGCTCATGACGAGCATCATCAACACCTTCAGTCGCGGAGGCATTTTAATGCTCGGAACGCTTACGCGCAGTCGATCGTCTATTAATCGACATCGGCGGCTCGACTTAATTTTCGGGGGCTTAAACGGCACCAGAAACAAATAAAATTGTATATGCAAGTGGTGTTTAATTGAGGAACCGCTGCAGTTGCATGGAGCTGCAGTTGCCGATCGTGGCACACGCACATGTGCAGTTGCAACACATGCTAGATGCAGATACTGGCGGGAGATACTCGTGCAGATACAGAGATACAGATAGGCAGCCGTTATTCATGGAAATCTTAGGGAAATTGCAAAATATTTACTCAGTTCCAACTTCAACTTCGACTCTGATATCCGGTTGCCAGTTTGTGGTTTTGTCTTGTTCGGCAACTTATTAAATCATTTTTGTTGCTGAATTTCTGTGCCTGGCATACAAAAGCACTGCACGCAGGAAAAGGCCAAATGAACTGCAATACAAAAACACATACGATACATGGATATAAAGGCAGACGCCAGAAATTGTATTGCAAAATCTCAATAAACTGAAAAATAATGCCAAAGAAAAGGAAATGAGGCAAGGGAAAAGGGAGTGGAATATTACGTGAGATTGATTGCCCATTTATTCGTATTAATTCATATTAAAGCCCAAACAGGATTGCCCTCAAATAATTAAAAAATATAAATAAAAAACTTTAATCAAATTCCGAAAAGCTTAAATAATATAATTAAATTCATATTCATATAAATATCTAGCAAATCGACATGTGCTTTTTTCTGATGGTAGACCAGGTGATTCTGAATGTACTGAAATTTAAATGTAATAATTCGTAATCTTAAAAAGTTTTCAATATTTGAAAAAATCTATGAAAATGTAATTGTTTGTCCCAGTTTTTGGTTTTATTATTTTTCGATTATATATAATGATTATTTTGTATTAATATTATTTAGGTAGATCTATCATTTGTGCGATAGGTGAGCGGCGATACAGCAAAAAACCAAAGATTTATTATGCAACTATAATTATTTTATATTATATTTAAAAAAAAAATTTGCCAACAAATGTTTTCTACCCTTTTCGATCCAATGTTCAATATTGTCAATATGACCATATACATTTATTTGCGTTTGTAACTATTATTTGTTGATGAAATAATAATCAAATGCAATGCACCTTCTTAGTTTGCCATTATTCACTTTAAAAATAAACCTTAAAACTTAATTCGGACAGCTAAGACCTGTACAATAGATTCAATTTCCGCTGGTGAGTTCCACATCGCAGCAAATAATTTAGCAATTTGAAAACTACAAATCCAAGTACCGCCACCTCTCTGAAATATATGAATTCCAAGCACTCTTGACGCTTCAAGTCAAACAAACTGAAGCCACAGACGCAGGTTGACCAACATTCGACTAATTAACACATCACCGTCAACAGTCGGCACTCGATAAATGGGTCAGCCAGTTGCTCACACAATCTGCATGAACAAATTCATTTCGCCGGGTCTAATGTAATTTTGATGTACTGGTTAAATGACTAGAAAAACTATAGTTGCTCATTTTTCATTTCCCCTCCTTATGTGGCAATTAACTGAGGCTGTGGATGGGGGAAATTCGAGGGGCTTATCGGGGACTTTGAGGTGCTTTTTCGACGGAGCATCCGATAGAGCGGAACGCAGCGGAGAGGAGCGGAGCGGAAGACGGAGGCCATTTCGATGGACATTCATCCGAGCGGATGGATGGTGACAATCCCCAGGTGTTGCATCCACGAAAAAAGATTTCGCATTTCGCAAGCTTCCGCCTTTCGCCTAAGCTAACTCTTTTTTTTTGCTTTTCATTCCGAAGTCAGATATGTAGTAATCCCAAACCAATAAGAACCGCTGGCTCCGCTTATAAATGATCTAATTAAAAACCTAATTACGGTTTTGATTGGGTTTTTTGTTGTTGCCAGAGATTTTTTCATTACCATTCTTGTTCAGTTTCAACCAAGCAGCAAATCAGTCCGAACTCACACAGGAAGAAAATGTTCAGTTCTTAAACAACTTGATAAATTGCTTCGATTTAATTGTTGTTCATAACTGAAGTTACTACTTACATTTATTTTATTTCAGTTAATTTTAACAATTAACATTATTTAGATTTAGGCTTTTTTAACGTTTTAATTAAATATATTCTGAGATGAAATTGTCACTGAATACTTACAAATTATATTCTATCATTATATTTAATAAAGCAATATATTGTTATATATTATGTTATGTTATATTATTATATTTCACATTATTGGTATATAAATTTTTAAAGGGTTATAGAAGTATATATAAAAACCATTTTTTTCGGTGCAATCTTGGCCAATAACCAATTGGTTTTATCAACAGTGTACAGATCTCCAGAGTGTAAATATTCGTTAGTTCCAATAATTATAATAATTATTTAATTTTTTCCTCTTGCAGTTCGTTGATTTGACGACGAGAACGCAGCGAGCGTCATGTTGTTGCTGGCAACGGAGATATGTCCAGCAGCAACAATAACAATCAAATCAGCCGAAACAACAATTTCAAACAACACCAAGAGTTTCCCAACGAAGAGTAATTTGCAAAAATCATAAGAACCCGCGTATATATAACTCCCGGCGAATATATATAACCCGATCTAAGTGGAACACAAAACAAACACAAAGGCCAAGCGCTAAAATAGCCAGAAAACTACTGGAAAACTTTTGGTTCACAACAAAAAAAAAAACGCAAAAAACCCCAGAAACCGGCAGAAAGGAACGAACAAAAAAAAAACAAATTAAAATCATTAAAAGCAACATCAAGAACGACAATTATAAGAGCCACAACAACAAGTGTCGCCGTTTCTTGTGCGCAAAAACCATTCTGTGATATCTCAAGACCCAAAGGTGAGTTGCACAGTTTTTTCAGTCCAAAGGAAATCAGACATAAAACACAAACACTTAGCCCGCGGAAACGGAAATGCATTAACCTTTGCATATCAAAGCGGTTGAGAGGTGTAAAATCTGTTCAAAAGTAGCTGAGAAATAATTTGGTTTACCAAAATTAGTGCCTGAGAATTAATGGGAATTATTTCATATAAAAACAAATATTAAAAAAATCCTTTCTTGGAAATAAAAGAGCATGAATGAAATAATATTTTCTAAATAATTTATAGCTTTAGCTTTGTTAGGATTTATATTTAAAATAGTAATGTACAAATATTAAATAGTTTAATATTATTGAGAGTAGACATTCCTAGATTTGTTTTGCTTAAAATAGAAAATGCAAACTTACGTTTCCATTAAATGAAATAAAAATGCTAGCAATCTAAAAATTCAACGATTTTAACCAAAAATTTTAGAGATCGATAATTAATATGTATATAATTGGTTTTTATATTCATATGTTTTTGTATTTCATACTTATTCCATTGTTAGTCTGTATAAATATAATTAATCTTAAGTGCTCCGAGATACAGAGTATAATAATTCCATAATTTTATAATATAATTCCAAAGCGATGGCCAATCCCATTTTAACCAACATCCACCTAACATTTTCTTCCCTCATAAGTTTCCTGCTTAGATCTTATCGCACTAGTTGTCCCTCAGACGACATGATTGGTTGTATAGTAGAACCGATCGGCGATTAAATTAGTCGATCATGTTGCCCTCCCAACTACCAAGTGGTGGGTGTACCTCGGTCTTGTAACGTGGAATGGAAACCCAACCGCATGGCAATAAAAAATATAGTGTTGACAATGACAGCCATGCAACTGCACCGAGAGAAATGCATTTAGAAATGTTTTTACAAAACTTTTTCTATTATAAATAATGTTCAAATGTTGAGAAAAAATCATTACAAAATATAGTATTGAAATGAATATAAATATATAAATAAAAATATAAATTGATTTCTTTACATTTCAAACCTTTATTAAGGAAAACATTTTTAACGAACTTTTCGAATGTATTAAAATGTCAAAAAATTTAAGTTTTTTTCTCAGTGCAGGAACCAGTTTTGGCCTGGGAACGGGGCGCATTCTTTGACTGTCGGTGACAATTAGAGAGCAAATTATGCTAACTAAATATGCGACGTGCAGAATTAAATCTCGCAAGGCATTCGCAACGCGGCGGGAGGGCCACGACAAATGGGCGTGGCTCCGCCATACTGGAATGAATCGATCCAATACGATTCGATTCAATATCCATTCCAGATCAGCATTGCATAAGTGCGGTTGGGCAATTTTCTTTGCGACTGCGTCAAATATAATTATAGATTATAAGTGCGCCCCGGAGGAGAAAATTCGCTTTGATTTTCCTTGGCGGCCATAGGCATTTATTTGATTTCCCCCCCGCGGTAAGCTGCGGCGAACTGGAAAACTGCGAAAACCGTGGAAAACCAGTGGGTGGCCCGGGTGGGGGAAAGGCTGTGGGAATGTGTCACTTGACTGCCAAAGCGAATAACTTAACGCCGCCGTTTCGGTTTTGAATTTCCTTCTGTTTTCGTTATGTTGTCGCCCCATTGCGTCACGGTTGTTAAAAGGTGTCAATCAATGACCAGGCCGAAAAGCGAAAACCGAAAGCTGAAAGCTAAAAGCCACATGCAACATTCAACGTGCAACAAGATTTTGCCGAGGGGGGGATGTACGTGATTCATTGGCAGCCCGGGATTTTAGGTGGGAAAATTTCTGGGAGAGCTCATAATGGAAATCATAAACAGAAGTGCCACAGATCAAAATGGCGTTTGATAGAGTCAAGTGATTAAAAACAATTTAACTCAAATTCGTTTTTAGTATAAAAATGATTTTTTTTAAAAGGATTAGCTGATTATATATATTTGTTGATTGATACTACCAAACAGTAAATTTAAATTACCAACTCATTCCTCAATCACATATATAAATATAATTAAAATACTTATACACATAAACGTTTTTTATTATTACAAAACAAATTTAGAATTAGATTGGAAACAGTCTTTATGGTTTTTAGAGGATTCTAGAGGAACTGTAAATAAAATAAGCTACTCAGCTAAATTAATAAATAATATTTATACAAAGTTCATTTAATGCCCTTAAAGCTTGTAGAATGCCTTCTATATATTTTATTTTTATTATGGTAAATATTTATTTATGTTTTTTTACTTCCACAAATATATATATATTGTAAATACATATATCTATGTATATGTATTGTAAAAAAGACTACCAAAACATCCAGTTAATTATCCCACCTATATTTTTTCTCGATTCCCACAAAATGTTGTCGCCCTTTTAGATTTTTTTTTTTGTGGTTGAACTGACACACGAATCCAATCGAATCAAGCGGCTTTATAAGCCGATGCTATACTTCAGTTAATGTTGCCAGCTAAGTAGGCAGCTGTCATTAGGGCAAAATCATGATGGTAAATTTGGGAATGAAAAAGGCGAACCACGACGACTTTTGGGGCCACTTTGCATAATAAAGTTGTTGGACTTCCCACGCCCAGTTCCTCTGACAAATTCCTGCCCCTCCAAAGAAGTGATTTCTTATTTCGCGTTTCGCGATCAGACTGCTATTTGGGTGCACCAAAAAAAAGCCACTAATATTGGAAAAAGAAATCCCGCCCAGTGACACAAGATTACGCTTAATTGAAGGTTCAATATTGGCTGTTCGGTGGCGTATGCGCAATCATGGAATGCCAGAAAAATATTACGCATACGTCACGTTGCTTCGGGAAGTTTCAATTGAAACTACAATAGAAAACTCCCTGGTAATTGCATCACAGTGCAGCCTGATCAATCAACCCACAACAACTAACATAAAAAAACGATGTATAAAAACAACAAAAATGGGAAGCAATAAGTACACTCAGAAATTCCACATTTTAAATCAATGAATATTTTGTAAACGTTTCTCGTTGTTGTTGGTGGCCCAGTTACGCGTCGAGCATAACTTTACCCATAATAACAACAACAACAAAAACAAAAACGACGAACTCTCGCTTTCACACCAGACTCGACGGAATACAGAATGAAATATATACATATATGCGGCTTGGGTTGGTTAATGCACCGACTGCCTCTGATATTCGTTGCCAATATAAAAAAAAAAACAAAGAAACAAAAACCGACCGACTGGCGATAATACTTCATAAGAAATTGCCTAGAGCTTGCGCTGCCAGAAGTGCCCAGTTCCACTGATACCCTGGAGAGTCTTTAAGGGTATATTTGTTTTAGTAACTGGACAGGAGTTTACCATTTATGAAAAATAAACTTTATGAATATGTATATGGTAAATAATTGTAATCTCATCGAAATCAATTCTTATATATTACGTATTATTATTATAGGTAAGCTTATAGTTCAGCTACTTCTATTATTTTCGGAGAATTAATTATTATAACTTTTAAAATATAGTTTATTAAACATATAAAAAATAATTTCAAAGAAAACTGATAGTTATGAAAGCAAATTTATGAAATTTAGGGGAAAAAAAACTTTAAGGATTCTTGGAAAATCTAAAAGTTTTAAAAATTGTTGTTAGTTTCTTATTTTGTGAAAGTAATCAAAAATAGTCCAATATAAATTTTAGTGGTAAGAAAAAACGCACAACATTGTTATTAAAAAAAGTAATTAAATTATTCATTGACAAGTATTATTAAAATTATAGGATCTCAAACAGGTTCAATTGTCCCCAAAATAGTTCTCCTCTTATTTTTTTTGCTTTGTCTACGAATGCAGCAACTTTTTTGTGGCTTATATTATTTACCATAAATTTACAGTGCAAGTGGCGTCCGAGAAGAGTAAAAAGAGAAGTTGGGAAAATAGTAAAGTAAGGTAAAATCGTTGCACAACTAAATCGCATTTATTTAAAATTCCAGACCATTGCAAGTGGCGATCACGGCAACAAATACTAAAAGAAGCAAACGCGAAACAACAGCACAAATATTTAGCTGAAAGTTCGTTTGGCGGCTGGAAATAAATATACTATAAATGCAAAGCGAACCACCAGGCCGAATCCGAAAACCTGCACCACATGTCCCAGCCTCAGAGGTGGGGAATTCGTGGATTTCAGGGGGGTCTGCGGGCTATGATATCCAGGGTAGTTGTTCGCCCCCACAGTGACGCCTCTTTTTTGGTTATATTTTCCTGTCTTTGATTTTGGCCTACCGATAACAAGGTGACTTACTTTTCGCAGTATTTGCAGCGCGGATTCGTCTTTTGCTGGAAAATGTTGTGCTGCAAATACTAAAAATGTAAGAGTAAAAATATTTTTAAAAAAAATATATATATTTGAATACAAATAGGTAAAAATATATACCGAGCTCACTTTATAATACTACCTTCTAAGAAAAATATATGTTCGTGACAAAAAATATATAAATTGAATTATTTTTTGTTGGATAAGTTGGAAATTATAATAAATTTAAATTGAGATTAAAAAAAGAAACTATAGCAAGGATTAATTTAGGTTTAAGTTATTGGTGAATTGTTTTGGTTCCCACCAAATTAAATAATAAGCCACAAAATGTACTTCTCTATTAATATATTCATCTATTATTACACTTTTCTGTTTAACATAAACATTTAGCATTAGTAATCGGTATTTTTCCTCTCCCAATCTTTATGCATTATAATTCCATCCAGCTCGTTTGTGGTCAGCGCTTGTGTGGAATATAAGTACATACTATATAATGTTACAATCCAAATCCATTGCACCTTTCCATTCCTATCAATCATCGACCATCGGCGATTAACCTTCACTTCGATTCGGTGCGGCAGTTACGCCCAGCGAGACTTACAACATTTTAATTTGGATCATTTAATTCGGTTGCACAATTCCACAGAAAATTTCTTTCTCTGCTCCAAATCCCTCGCAATAGCAAAATAAATTAGATAGTTTGAATTATAATTTAAAATTTTTGGGGGGTTATTGTCAGCGACTTGCTCTGCTCTGCTACGTCTATTGTTCTTCTCGATTAATTAGAGCAAAGAGTTCATTGGCTTTGTCGGTTATGGAATTCTATGGGATAAGGGGCTATTTAGTAATATTTAGTATTTAGTTCTTGTTCAAACATCGTCGCGGTACAAAGTGTGGCGGAAACAAATAACATTCGGTGCACAGAGTACGCAGTAAGAACAGCAAGCAGCAGAATGCCTTGCCAAGAGTAAAACCATAAATAATTCCATAATAACAAGAACCATTGGATAATGTTGGGCAAAACACAAAACAAAAAAAAACAACGTCTGTACAACAGCGCGCAAAAAATGAATTGACTCCAATTTAATCTATGACACCATCGCCCCAAACTGCTTTCAAATAAACTAATTAAATTTAAGTAAAGCAACAGGCGCAGCAACAACAAAGAATTATTTATTGCCAATAGCCAAAGACAGCGCTGCTCGGACTGGCGTTGCCTTTCATTCAAAAACAAAAGCCTACAGAAATCAAAAAATAAAAAATAAATATTGCTGAAGAAACGAAGGCCTAGATAGGAGATCGATTTCAGATACCCCTGAATATACCCCTCAATTAAAAATTTAAAAAAAGCTGCAGTTTAACCTATATTCTTTCATAAAAGATGGATATTTCATTAAATATTCCATAGGGTTTCTCTTATTTGCAATAATAATATTTGTTTAAAATTGTTGTTACCCAACATATATAATCAGGTCTAGAAGTGCCCTTGATTAAAAAGAGAATATTTTAAAATAACTATAATCGTTCTTTTATCATTTAAATCTAAATATATTTGTGAGATAATAAAAATTTGCTACATTAATTTCTTTGCCTTCAATAGTTTTATTATATATATAGATATGCATACATATATTTACAGTATTTGATGTTAACACATTTATTAATATTATTTTCTGTGAAATAATTGGAAAATTAAACCACTTCTCGGTACCCTCGTTGCGGTTATGAAAAATGCCTCCAAGTGGCTAGCGGCAACTCCAAGGCTTGGCCTGTGGAACGTTCAACGTGGAACGTGGCCGCCTCTATGACGAATCTCAGATTTTAGCGGGCCGGGGCAGGGGCGGCGAAGTGGGGGGGGAGCGGTACAAAGGGGGGTGAACAGGCACTACAGGCACCGTTAGGCAGCGATCGCGGCGCACGCGAGCAGTTTTCATTATTTACTGTTTTTGATACTCTACGCCCAAAGCGAACTATATAGAAGGGGTATATTGACTATTTAAAGTACTAATCAAAACTCAGATGTCTTAAAAGTCCAGTCCAGTCCAAGAAAATAAATAAAAATATTGTAATACAGATATATACAAAAAGTAAAAACTTATTTACCAATTAAAATCAACCATTTGAAATATTCTTATTGGGCTACCAAAGAGTTTACTAATGCACAACCATAATAGGAACTAAAAGAATTAAATTATTATAATGCATTCCCATTATTAATTGTATCTTCGAAATAATATTTGTTATCCCTTACTACGAAATTTCATTTGAAGAGTATTAAACTATTGAACAGAATATTTCTTAGCCAGTTTTTCTGTCTCTTGCTGTTGTTGTTGTTGTGGCAGCTTTTTGTTTTAACTTTTTTTCTTATTGCCAAACAACAATTTGGCAGTCGCTGCCGCTGCCGTTGTTTTGTATTTATTTTGTTGTGCCGTGGTTGCTGGTTCTACAAATAAAATACGAATAAAATAAGAGCAGAGCCGAGCAGAAATTGGAGCGCAGGCACAAGTCACAACGCATTCCTAGCAAAGTCCAGTCCCCGCTCAAGTCCAGTTTTTTCGGTGTTTTTTGTTTTAGTCTCAGTTTCGGTTTCAGTTTCAGTTTCGGCACCGAATCACGTTCCATTTGATTGTTCCAACTCCAGCTAGCATATTTTTTCTTTTTTCGTATTTTTTTGCTATTGCACTTGCATTGTATCTTTTTTCAGGGGTTTGGCAACTGCGCCCAATAACAAAAATGCTTTCAGCTTGGCGCCTTCACTTGTGGGCGCCAATAAAAAAATATATATTTATGGGTGTACGAGTATGTATGGATGTACATACCCATATACTCGTATATTCTTGCAAACACAAAAGAAACACAAATCTTGAATAAATCTTTGGAAAACCTCTTCAACCTGTATCGCTTGTGGTCAATTAGCCACGGTGCGTATGAGTAATGCCCGCAAAAAAGTATATCGAACATGAAAATAAAAGTTATTTATGAATCCGATTTCTTCAAAGGCTCTGTCCTTGATTTCGCTTTTGGCATTTTCGGGGTGTCGAAAGTGACGGGCTAAGTTTGGAATTGAATTGGAATTTAAATCGAAATTGGATTGTATTGAATTGGTGGGAGGACGTACAAAGCCAAGATCTCGCTGGATAGGGCCTAAAAGAGTCTTAAATGTCTAATAATAAAAGGGATTTCCCATTATTAGGAATTCAATTGGAGCGTACTAATTTGATTTTTATTTTATGTTTTACTAGCATTATAACTAATAAAGATGATAAAGTATTTAAATGTTAAATTATATTTGATTTAATTTGTGTGTCTTCTCCAACTGCTGTTAAAATTATGTCGGTTGATAGTTGTTGTCAGTATTTGTATACCTTGTCTTTGAATTGATTTAATTTGCCAGTTTTCGTTTTTCTCTCCAATTTTAATTATGCAATCATGAACAAAAATCGCTTGTCGTCAGCTTACGATTAAGCCCCTCTTTTTTTGCCTCTTCAACGATGCGCTGCAGTGCACCTGAAAAAATGTTTTTTTGTCAGGTTTTTTCGTGATCTTTTTTTTGTTTTTTTTTTTGCTGTTGTAAGCGACGCGTGCTTAAAAGTTTACGGCGTGTTTTTTTCTTTGTTATTTTCGCTATGTTCATTTATGTTAATTACTTGCTCTCAACAACTGCAAAAACCATTGTTTTTGTTGTATATTTTGTGTTTTTGCCATATTCAATTGATTAACGGTTGAATGAGTGCATTTAACCATTGTTTGCATGGAATTCGAGAGATAAACTTGGAGCATACCCTATCGTTTGGTACTGAACATCATTCAGTCAGTTTGATTTATGCCTGCGAATTTTATGATTCGATAATTAAATAATGTAATAACTCAAAATATACTTATTTATATAATTATATTGAAATTAATTAAATAATTAGATCACACCTTTATTATTTCTCCAAAACTTATGAAATGCTAGCTACTCGCTACGTCTTCGTCCCAATGACCTCTGACACTCACACTAGTATTTGTTTTAAAAGTAAATATTAATTTTTTTTTTTATGTTTTACATTGCATATCAACTTGTCTTAAATGGCAAATAAAAGCATTTTCTAAAACTGAACTTTATGGGCATTGTAGTATTAATATAGAAGTAGCATTTTATTTCAGTTTTAATTCAATTTTCTATGTACATATGTAAGTGTGAATAAAATAAAGAGTTTGTTGTACCAATGTCTGTGTGTATATGTTACTTACTACATAAAAGTTAAATAAATTTCTGTATTTGGCAAAATTTATCTGTTAAATTTAAATATGTTTTAACCTTATTGGAGTTGGCTTACATATCTTTTTAACGAATGCTTTTAGGTTGTTTTATCTAACATTATATCATAACATGCAGAATATACATAATTTGACGTTAAAGAAATGTGACTTTATTTATTGTTTTCATTTATGTAAAATTGCATAGCTAATGAGTATTTCTTAGTAGATCAGATCAGAAAGGGAAAAGCAATGCGTATTGAATTTTCCGTTTCCGTAATTATGTACATATGTATTAAATTAATTTAAATATTTTAAAAATACTGGCCATAAAATAAAAAACCAAAAAATTTCGTTTTTTAATAAATTAATTGACTCTAATTGCATTAAAGGAATATATAGTTTACATCCCGCTCAGGTGATTGCCAATCAAAGGTATTTTAATATGTAATATGTACATACATATGTATTTTAAAGATACATACATATGTAAAACAGAGCAAAAATTAACGTTACCATTAGATTTGTATAAAATGACGATAGTAAATGGCGATTGAATTTCGATTATCTTCCGTTTGAATTCAATTAAATTCCGATTACTGTTTTATTTTGCAGATGGCATCGTTAACCTTGCACTTGATAGTGATAGCTCTGCTGGCGACGGCCGCATTCACAGCAGCAACAACAAACACAGCAGTGGCGACTGCGACGCGGCAGCGCAGCCGGGGAGATGGAGGCACGGCAGTGGGAGTGGGCGTGGCATCCACGACGAGCACAGAGGCGCCAACGCTGCGGGCGCCGCGTCAGCGTCGTCCGCCAACGACGCAATCGATCGACATAACGGTACCATCGCCGTCGGTGCGCAGTCGCGGCCTCAGTCGCGGCGGAGTTAGCAGCACAACGCCGCTGCCGACGCCGGCAAATACCGTTAGGACGGTGCAACGGCGACGCAGCAGTACACCAGCAACTGTAACAACAACAACATCAACAACAACAACATCAAAAGCTAAACCCAGCCGATCGCTACGAGATCGGGGAAGTGTTAGGTCACCACGACAGCTGCGCAACAGCGACGCCGACGGCAGCGGAGGCAGCGACGCCAGCGCCGCCAGCAGCATCCGGCGCAGTTGGCAGTCAGCACCGCCCACCCCACCCAGCGGCGCTCCCTTTCAAAGTTCCAGTTACAATCCCAATTCCAGTTCCAGTTCCACTTCCACTCGTGGCGCACTAAAAACGTGAGTTAAGTTGGGTAATACCCTGTAAACTCAGGGGTTAGATGGTTTATGGGAAATTAAATACAAATTATATGAAGTGGCTAAAAATGTTCAGTTTTAAAATCCACCTACTCTATACCCTTTACTTAAACGATTTAATTCAAAAATACGAGTATATGAAACATAAAATAAACTTATATAGAATATAGTGGCTAGATCGACTCGGCTGGTGATACTGATCAAGAATATATATATAATATATATATAATTTAATTTCGATTTCGCTGACAGGCCGCGCATGATCCAGCGACTGGTGGCCGGGCACATCCACAATGCCCAGGGGCACTCCACCTACGAGGTGTCGGCGGTGAGCGCCAATAGCTCCATCTCGATGGACAGAGCCACTAGCACCAGTAGCACCACCATTGCACCCACCACATCTTCGGAGGCCCCCACCAAAGGGCCTGCGATCTGGGGCAAGGCGAGCAGTAGCTATCGAAAGGCCAAGCCCTCGGCAAAACTCCGATCCAGCACTGCCGCGTCCATTACCAGGTTCAGCAATGCCCCCACCACGACGAGATCCACAACACCGACCCCTAAGGCTTTGAAGTCTTTGCGGGTGGAGGACATTGACGACGATGACGAGGCTCTGCTGAATGAACCGGATGACTTCGATAACTGGGACAACGGCATCCTGCGGTTGAGTGCCGGGTCCGGCAAGGAAGCGGAGGCTCCTGCCCAGAAGCCAACCAAGGACGAGGGCAAGAAGACTCTGGCAGATCAGGTGAGGGACGGCAAGTACGGGTTGATTGAGAAGGAGCTGTTCCGGCGGGTTCCCAAACGGCCGGGAGTCCTGAGCTATGCAAGGAACTCGGAGGTGCCGCTGGACAACGAGAGGAACTACGGGGGCCTCAACGAGGAGGACATCTGGCTGGCCGAGGACCACCTGCTGGTGATCAAGGGAGGAGCCCTCAACGAGGAGGCCGAGGACAATCAGCAGGGACCCTGGCCCGCCATCGATGACTACGATGCCCCCGGGAGGCAGATAAAGATCCCCGCAAATCCGGCTGTGCCGCCTCCATTTCCCGTGCAGCTCGACCCGCACGGGCCGCTGCAGCTTATCCGAGATAATCAACTCGAGATCCTCCGTCCGTCGCCTGGCAATGCAACGCTTCCCGATTCGAACCACCATTCGTACCACGCGGGCTCCTCCGCCTCCCAAGATCTCGCATCGCATCCTCTTGCCCGGACGGGAGCGTCTGCGGGAGCTGCGCAAACTCCAGCCTACGTCTATCCGGCGCCCTACGCCCCGTGGCTGCTTTTCCCTAACGAGACGTCCAAGGGTCTGCTGAGGAGTCCCCCGCTCCTGGGTCCCTGGCTGATCAATGGCCTCAACGGCAATGGTTCCCTGCCAGGCAATGCCAGCGACTTCGACGAGGATGACCCGTCGCTGTACTATCCGCCTGCGTACAGTTTTGTCTACAAGAGCAACTACTCGAACCCGGTGCCGCCGGGCCCGCTGGTTCCTGGGATAGTGCTCCCCCCTCCGCCCGATCACTTCAGCCGGCTGGAGGACAGTAGTTCCACTACCACCAGGAGACCTCCAACGAGTAGTAGCACGACCAGCAGCACCACCACCAGTACGACATCCAGGCCTACGGCTGCACTGCCTCCCATCCGGACCTCCTATAAACCCAAATACAATGCCATCACCTATCTGCCGCCACCACATAGGAACCAAAAGCCCCCGAACTCCCAGAGTCAACCCAAATACGTGGAGCGAGTGCCAGTCCCAGTGGCTGTGCCGATACCCATTTATCCGGTCAACTACACGCCGCGTCCCCAACTGGTCTTCGTGCCCAGTTCAACGGAGGGCACTGCCCAGGAGCCAGTGGATCCGCCACTCTCCAAGTCGAACCCCATCTACTACGAATACTTCGAGGCAAAGCGGCAGCCAGGTTCGATCAAGTCCAATGTGATCGATGACTTCCTGGCCACCAAGCCGCCGAAGAGGCATCATCATCATCACCAGAATCAGAATCAGAACCCGAACCAGAACCAGAGCCCACTTCCTCATCAAAGGGAGCACCTGCAGCATTACAAGGCCGCTCCCAGTCCGGCGAACGATGTGGTGAATATCACTCCCAAGCCGAGGACCGCCCAACTCCAGCTGCATGCCGAGTACGAGGCTTCGCTGGGCCAGCTGCTCAGGAGCAACCTCATCTCGCCGCCCGCTGGAGCCGGTTCAGGCAGATTCCAGGTAGGATTACTCTTTTTTTCTCTTGATAAAATATGGAGGATAAATAATATTTAGAAAAATTATATTGATTTCAGAGTGAATTTTCTTTTGGATTAAATAGAATAGAAAATAGTGAAACAAAAACAGAGGATACGTGGATATGGCTAAATTTATAGATATAGATGGGATTTCGATGGGAGTAATCTCTGACTTCCTAGTCCATGTTCCATGATTCATCAATAAGAAGCACTGTAGATACTCTATTTACTTTATTCTTTAATATATTTGCAATATTTAAATAGTTCGATATGAATCCCTAGCATATGTTAAAATCTGATTTGGATTAGTTAATAATCGAGGACCCTGTATTTGCAGCCCCCCGACTTCGACAAGCAGCCCTTCCTGCCCATGGTGAACTACAGCGCGGATGAGCAGGACCAGAATGCCTTTAAGGCCATTGTGTATCAGCCTCAGCCTCAGCCCGCCCAGCGCCAGAGGCATCTGCGAGTGGGCAAACAGCAGTTGCAGCTGGAACCCGCTCTGGTCAACACCCCCCAGGACTCCTACCTCCCGGGGCGTCATTTCCGAGTTGGAAAACAGCAGCAGCATCAGCAGCAGCAGCACCACCAGCAGCAGCAGCAGTCGCAGCAGTTGCAACAGCAGCCACAGCAGATTTATGAGCCACAGATCTACAGTACACCGGTCCCTCAATTTCTGGAGGATCCCCAGCTACGACCACCGGCCCCCATTCAGCAGAATCCGCTGCAGTTCTGGCAGAGACCGCCACCGCAGTTCAAGAGGATACGCACCAAGCAGGGACACCCGCATCCGTATCCTCCCTACTTTGTGCCCGGATACCCGAGTGCTCCGAGTGCCGGGGAGTCCCTCTACCGACTGGTACCCGTGGCGCAGCACAAGCATTGGAGGAACAAACAGCAGTCCCAGAACATCCAGAACCAGGGATATCCCGACAGGAGCGTTAACATCGGCCACAGCCTAGCGGGGGATATCCTTGTGAACTACAACACCAACAACCAGTTCAATCCCCAAGCGGAACTGGTGCCCCAAGCCCAGTTGGCGGCGCCTCCGCCACCGCCGCCTCCACTCTCCTACCAGGCCCAAAGTGGCCAGCCCTTGTGGCAGGAGAGGTCCGAGAGGTCGGAGAGGTCCGAGCGATCGGACAGGGATCGGGACCGGGACAGGGAGCGGTCTGTGCGGCAGTCAAGGGAGCAACAGCAGTAGGCAATATATACTATATAACCATAACCGATGGTTTCTATGTCATTGATAAACGTAGTGTCAAATTGTGATCTGAACCTATTGAATCCCTAGACCATTCGAGAGTGGCAGAATCCGATATGTTCCGTATTTTTCCTTCTCAATTTCGTTCCATTATTTCCACTGACAGATATTTCAGCACCATTTGAATTGATGTTGTCGAATCACTGAACGGGTGTCCAATAGCAATTGAATGGAATTAGCTGCAACAACTGATAAACCCTCGATCAATCGTGGAAATATGTTAGCTAACTTTGACGCAACTGTACTCTTTCCACATCACACAATTTCCAACATACATAATCTTGACTATTATGTGATTTTAAGTTTTGGGCTCTTTAATATAGTATTCTTATTTCGTAGGTTTGATTTTTAAACAACACGATACTTGCTATACTTAATATTATTTTCGAATGAGGGTTTTTGCACAAAAACCAACTAAACTCGTTCTGAAAACTTTCAACTTTCCATTCTCTTTCACTTCGTAACGGTATTTGACAGTGTAAGATTTGCAAAATAACCGTTATTATTTAACGGACAATCAATTTAACAATCAAGCTCAATCCGATTTTTTCGAGTTCTTCGCTACCACTAACAAATAGTTACGTTATGTAGAGCTGGTCATATAAGATAAACCCCGACTTTGGTCCTGCTATATATCCTAGCTTTGCGATCGGTAGCTGCGCAAATCGATTTATCGCCAATCGCCTATCGCCGACAGGGTTGTAGCAAAGCATATAAACACACACTTATATTTATACCATATATATAAAATACCTACGAACCATTAAGTATATTATATCTGCAGACCTATGTAAATAAAGACCAACTGTACGCCAGATAACCCGAAGAAAGTTATTCGCGCACACACACACACGCACACAACGTAGTCTTAGGAGCAATAAAATACACGACACACACATACAAGTACGAGTATATTATCGATAGTGTTAGGAACTTTTTATTTTTCTTAACCCGCACCCTATGCATACGTACATATGTATTATTTTTGTTCTATTTATTGCAATCTGTTTTCAAATGTTTAATTGCAAGAAAAAACTTTGTATAAAAGCCATAACAACTAAGGTCACTATAAGTTAAAAAAAAACAAACACCTGCTATGCAACTAATAAACCCTATGCGTATAATATACATATAATACTTACCTACTATATATACCATATATATGTATTTTTTTTTTAATTGTAAACGTATAAAATAATTTGTAGACGCAATTTCTTATTATCGAAATAAAGCAAATCGAAAAATAATCGCTTACTAAGTGGGGGGGTGTCAACCCTAACAGCTGGCGGATGTAAACAACGGTAAGTGCGCGGGCGCACTGCCAGAGAGAGAGAGAGCGCGAGAGCGAGAGAGCGGCAGAGCAGAACAGCAGAAGAGCTGCAGAGAGAGAGCGCGTTTTTAGGGGATGGAATTACGGAAAATCGATGAAGGACTATCAGCAGGAAGCTCCAAGGAGCCGATTGACTTTGGGCCGTAAAATGATTACGGGCTAAAAGCTAAAAAACACCTCGCGCCAGAAGGAGACGGGGCTACTGCGAGCTAAAGAGAGAGAGGGAGCGAGCAAGCGAAAGAGACGGGGCGAGCGAGAGCAGCAGCAGCAGCAGCAACAGAAGTAGCAGAGCAGAAAACCTTTCAGCAAACTCCGCTTAAACGGGCTCATTTAATTCCGCGAAAATAAATCCAATTCAAATCGAATAAAATAGAAAATCGACTTGAATCAGGGCTGCCGATCTATAATATTAAATTATCCTTCAACTTCAACGGCGTGCGTGTGTGTGCGCTGGCGGGCGTGTGTGTGTGCGGCTGCCATATCTCCTGAAAAAAACATACATACTGCTTGTACAGCGCAAATCGGTCGAAAGGAAAAGCTGCGAAAGGCCAGGAAAAATTCGTTACCTCCGACAGCAGAAAAGGGTCGAAAGGGCGCAGGAACGGCGGCGGAAAACTACAGGAAAAATGGCTGTGGAGAAGCCTAAATGACATCCAGCAGCTGAAGCCAAACTAAATTTTTTTTATTTTCCGAAACTCTTCAATTGATTCTCACACACACGCACACACGCGCGCAAAACACACACACGCACACACACACACGCACACTCAGGGAGAAAGGAAAATAGCTGGCGGAGCTGGGAAAACCACCCAACCAACACACCACACCACACCCCCTCGCAGGAGCATCGCCCCCCTCCTTTTATGTGGAGCAGCCGGCACCCACGCCACTGAACACCGTTTAAAAATAGAGCCAAGGCTCTACATTCAAGTTCCGCAATAAGCTTCGAGAAGTCGCAGTAAATCCGAAGGAAAGCTGCAAAACCGAAGGAAATCTACAGAAACCTTGAATACCTTTTTGTGAAGCGAATAATTACAAAACTCAATCCAACTGCCTTTGAAAATGGTAACGATGAATTCAGAGGCGGACAAAACTCAAGCCACCAACGCCAGCAGCGAGCCCGCCAAGCAGCCGACGCCGGCAGCGGCAGCGACAGCGGCAGAGGTAGCAGCGCCAGCCGAGGCAGCAACGCCGGCAGAGGCCACAGCGGAATGCTGCAGCAGCACGAGCAGCGGCAGCAGCGATGCGCTGCCCATACAAATTCCCTTACCCAACGGAAATAATAACGGAATTCATTCGGAGAACGAGGAAGGCAGCAAAGCGACAGCAGCAGCAGCAGCAGCAGCAGAGGCGGCAACAGCAACAGCCGCAGCAGCAACACCATCAAAAGCTTCGAGCGCAGCAGCAGCAGCAACAGCAACAGCCAACAGTTGCGACACCACCGCAGCTGCTGTTGCGGCGGCCACGCCCCCGCCCCTAGCGAAAACGGTAAATTCCGCCGCTGCCTCCACCACTGCAGTGAACTCCTCGTCGTCATCGGCAACAGCGGCCTCTGCAGCGACTGCGTCAGCGACGGGCAGCAAACAGGGCGGCAGCGGCGCTGGCAGCAGCAGCAGCGGTCTGCTGACCGTCAGCGGAAATCATCATCATCATCACCACCACTCGCAGTCGGCGCAGCAGCAGCAGCGTGAGCAGAGGGACGCGCCGCCAGCGGCGGCGTCGACGCTGGCGGTGCCGTCGGTGTCGCAGCGCGGCAACAAAAACGAAGATGCGCCCAACATTTTAGTCTACAAAAAGGTAAACAAATATTTCACAAATGTATTTAATAACTTATTTTTACAACATTGCATGCGTTTCTTAGTTTTTTTAAATTTGTATTCAATATTTATGCAATTGAATAAATTTCATCATAGATACAAATTTATTATTTAAAAGTAGTAAGCTATTTTGTACTTTTTATTTCACTTTTTTTTTATTTAGACATGTACATATGTGTGTACATAAATTAGTTTAGTTTTCTTTAAATAATTATGGAATATTTATATGCCAAATTATGAGTTTTATATGCCTTTATTGATCTGTTAAACAATATATTTTTATCAAAATATTAAATATTTAAATCAGTCCCCCTTGTGAATATTCTACAACATATTCATTTAGATATTTTTGTGTAATTCCTAATTTGTAAAGTACCAAAATGTTCGGTTTCTAAAGCTAGAATATTATTTGCTTAAAACGAATTTGTAATCCTGGTTTCACATCTTCCAAAAAAAAAAAACAATAGTTCCCAGATATTCATTAAAATTTCGATCGTTTCGATTCCCACAGATGGAGGCTATCATAGAGAAGATGCAGGCGGAATCGACGGGCGTGGCCGTGCGCACCGTGAAGGCGTTCATGAGCAAGGTTCCGTCGGTCTTTACCGGGGCGGATCTGGTTGCCTGGATCCTGAAGAACTTTGATGTAGAGGACGTGACGGAGGCGCTGCACTTTGCCCATCTGCTCAGCTCCCATGGCTATATTTTCCCCATCGACGACCATGCGCTGACCGTTAAAAACGACGGCACCTTCTACAGGTACTTAATCCCTCGGAACCCTCGGCACACTTTCAGAAATTTTGGGTAATAATTTCTGAATTGATTTCTTGCAGATTCCAGACCCCCTATTTCTGGCCCTCGAACTGCTGGGAACCCGAGAATACGGACTATGCGGTGTATCTGTGCAAACGCACCATGCAGAATAAAACGCGACTGGAGTTGGCCGACTACGAGGCCGAGAATCTGGCCAAGTTGCAGAAGATGTTCTCCCGCAAGTGGGAGTTTATTTTCATGCAGGTAAAATTTCAAGAATATAAATGGTGGACACGTTTTTTTTTATATTTCAATTTTGTATTTAGTATCATATTTTTTGTTACGTTTAATTTCAATTATTTCAGTAATTTTGAGTTTTGAGAAATAATGAAATATATTTGTAGCATTTAGTACTCTACTAAATGTAAATAAATTAAAAGCTTAAAAACATTAGGGATATTTTAATTGATATTAATTAATTGCTTTTATACCTATACCATTTGTCCGTGCAGGCTGAATCGCAGAGCAAAGTGGCCAAGAAGCGGGACAAACTGGAGCGGAAGGTCCTAGATTCCCAGGAGCGGGCATTCTGGGATGTCCACCGGCCGATGCCCGGCTGCGTCAATACCACCGAGATCGACATCAAGAAGGCGTACAGAAGGGGCGGCTCCAGCCATGGGACCGGATCCGCCGGCGCCTCGCTGGCCAAGAATCCTGTGGAGCAGCTCACCCGGATCATTGCCCTGCGTAAGCAGAAGCTCGAGCGGCGCACAATCAAGGTGTCCAAGGCGGCCGAGGCGTATGTATTTTATATTTCATTATAATGTTGAAATATTATATATATGTTCGATCTTCCTTAGTCTGGTTGCCTACTACGATCAGTACAATGAGTTCGATTACTTTATAACCTCGCCGGAGCTGCCAAATCCTTGGCAAACGGACAGCACCGAAATGTGGGATACGGAAAAGAATAGGTGAGTGATCCTTAAAGGGTTAAAATGTACATTAAACAATGGTTATTGTTTGATATTAAAATAATAATATTAACAAATTGGTACTGTTTTTTTTATTATTAGAGATGTTGCTTTATAAATTGAACAAATCTTTATTCAAACCCAAAAAAATAGTAATTTATTTATAAAACTTATTGGCATAATTATACTTATACTTATATTCTCATACTTATAGTTACACTTATTCATATCTAATAAGGAGGTGCTAGCTCTAGCTTAAACAAATTTCGAAGGCTGTACAATGTTTGAATGATAAAATGATGAGGGCCTTAGCTCTTATAGTTTCAGGGATATCGGAATGTAAAACCACATTTATGCCAATTTAGGGGTATTGGGTGTTGCTATATTTAAAGTACAAACAGATGGACATGTTCTCAGCTGTTGAAGCTGATAAAGAATATAGAATAGAATCGGGGATTATAATTACCTTACACTTACAAATAACTCGGGAACTTATTTATGATATTTACACTCTTAACTCTATGTATGTAATACACATTTACTGAATGTTTAAATTGTATTTTTTCCCCACCTCAGCAAAGAAGTTCCTGTGCGGCGCGTGAAGCGTTGGGCATTCAGTTTACGCGAATTGCTCAACGATGCCATCGGACGCGAGCAGTTCACCAAATTCCTCGAAAAGGAGTACAGCGGCGAGAACCTCAAGTGAGTAATATAGAGCACTACGATATTTAGTAAATATTAAAATTCTAAAGCCCACAATCAAAGAAAATATTGGACCATTTTCAAGTTGAAATATTTATGGTTTCAGAAACTTTATGTTTCATGAAATTCCATGAAATATAATAAGTCTGTAATTCCATAAAATATTTTAGAAAATAATACAATGGAAATTTGTTGTGTAATTTTTGTAAAAACTAGTTTATTGTATTTGGTTCTATTGTATTTCACTTAAACCCAAATATTAATTTGCAATTTTATTGTGGCATATATATAATTGAGATTATATTACTAATTACTCTTTCTACACACACACAGATTCTGGGAATCGGTGCAGGAGATGAAGGCGCTGCCGCAGTCAGAGATCAAGGAGGCCATCCAGAGGATCTGGCAGGAGTTCCTCGCCCCGGAGGCGCCGTGCCCCGTCAACGTGGACTCGAAGTCCGTGGAGCTAGCCCGGGAGGCGGTCAACTCCCCAAGTGGTCCGAATCGCTGGTGCTTCGATGTGGCTGCCTCGCATGTTTACCACCTGATGAAGAGCGACTCCTACTCCAGGTATCTGCGCTCCGATATGTACAAGGACTATCTCAACTGCTCCCGCAAGAAGATCAAGTCCATACCGAATCTGTTCGGGGTGAAACGTTGAGATACGCTCCGGGGATTCCCCGTCGTCGCCGTGGGCTAGTTGAGAGAGGAGAAAGCGAGGAGATCTACACGGGATACAAATTCAAAATTGGGAATTGGAAATTCGAATTCGGGGAGGGATTACCTAGTACTCATACGCGTTATGTGTACGTTGAACGATGTTACTCATTTTTATTAGATCTGCCACTGTGTCGCGTGTTCTCCCGATTTAGAAGTGTGTTTAGCCATTTTTAGCATTCGATTGTTTGTTGATTGATTGTGTTACCTCAAAGTGCCCGAATTTCCCCGTTCCATTTTTCCCCATCCCATCTCAAACCCATCCCAAACCCATCCCAAAACCCCCCCAAAAAAAGGATAGCCTATCACTCTGTCTCCTTCTAAATCAGACGAAAAGCAAACACCACTTAAGATGAAAAAAAGAAACTGCCAAAGGCTTGATTAAGATATAAAAAAACAAACAGGGGGCTTTTTCAAACCGCCGGAGAATTTAAAACACTAATAATTGAGGCCGTACCGTATGCAATCTTTTCTTTTTGAAACTCTAAAGTATTTAAAAGCAAGTAAAGAAATATTCTTTAACGACAAATACCAAGTACTTTCCTCTTTTACACTCCTAAAGAGTTAACAAAAATAGCATACTTATAGGCATTGCAAGTATTATATACAAATCTCTGGCGATTTTGCGAAAAGCTTCTTTATTAGAAATAACCACAAGACAAGAAAATACCAAATACAAAATACAAAATACAAATAGAAGCAAACGCAACGTTTAAGACAAAACGACAACACCAAAAAACCGCCGAGACCTTATTCTCGTTTACATATTATATAGAAAGCAGCAAATACGCATAATTAACCAAAAACCAAAAACCAAATCGATTGTAACCGAAAACACCAACAACAAATAGGAACATTTAATGTGGTATCAAAAAACGAAACCAAAATCCAGCATAGTAGCCATTAGTAATTGCGGAAAACTGTAATCGAATAACGAAGAAAAACACCAAAATAAGCAGAGAAGATAATCCATAGAGACAACCTCAAGTGAAAAGAATCCA
Source organism: Drosophila setifemur (assembly GCA_021224005.1). NCBI lineage: Eukaryota > Metazoa > Arthropoda > Insecta > Diptera > Drosophilidae > Drosophila > Drosophila setifemur. The sequence goes on from JAJJHY010010805.1 coordinate 650,038, forward strand.
GCGTATATTTGTGTAAGTGAACAAAACCCAAATAGCATACGAAAGCGAAAATTAATCTTAAATTTTAAACGCGAATTCTGAGAGCAAACCATGATGCTTGGCAGTTTTTGTCAGCAAACTATTTTCACAGCATCACAGATTCAGATACAGATACTCGAACAACTCAGAACAAACAGTTTTTGCCTCTTTCCCCACACAATCCCCTGCCATTTAAACATAGTTTAAACAATTTAATTTCCGTTTCTCCACCGCTGTTGTGTGTCTTCTTCTTTTTCGTTACCACACACACACACACACACATGCACACCCACAATCCACATCCACACAAACACACACAATCACATATCGTTAAGGCGCAGAGAAAGAAAACCACAGAAATAATAATAAGACTTACTATTTTTTTTTTTTGGGGGAGAATGGTTTTTGTTTGTAGTGAATGTTTAGCATAAACGATGTTGGACATAGGCATTAAATGAAATCAAACTGGAGGAGAAAGGGGAGTCAAGTTCGGTTGGGTGGCTGGTTTGGGCAAGAGTTAGGATAGATAGGGTCAAAGGTGTGATAGCTTATAGGAAGTTAGAAAAACAAAAACAAAAACAAGAAAATAACGAGAGCTTTACAAACAAATAAATGGGTTTAGAGAAACTAATAACTCCCAGCGAACTTGGCTCTCCGCAAATGGGTTTTCTCCCAACAATTTTCGGGTTGAATATATACCACTAAAACAGCGTTGTAAATATTGGAGGCGGTCAAAATATTTGTTGTAAGTTTAAACCAAAATTTCGGAAGCAATCACAATCAAATTTAAACGAATTGCATCAAGCTTTCCATATCATTTCACAATTTACTATACAACAAAGAAAAAGTAGGAAACAATCGAACAAGAAATATTAAAAGCAATCATCTGAGGGTAAGGTAAAGAATCTTCTACAACTTGAACTATTAGAAAACTTGAAAACTTTCTATTCTTTCTATTATTTTCATTACTTGCCTTGTTCTGTAAATAGTAAATCTCTTTAAGAGATAATGATTTGTGTTTCTTTTTGTAATATTTTTACAATTATTTTGATCGCAACTTTTATTTACAAGAAAAAACAAGAAAGGAAGGCTAGCTTCGGTACCCGAAGCTTAGAATACCCTTGCAGGCTAGTTGCTTTCAACCCGTTCAATCGTTTGTATAGCAGCTATAGGATATAGTTATCCGATTTTTGGGTTTTTAAATTTCTAAAAAGGCTTTACTGTCTATGAAAACTGTTTTTCTCAAGAATGAATTAATTGTCTTGAAAAACACCAGAGTTATGCTCAATGACCCATTTTCTCCCATCGTTCCTATGGCAGCTATAGGATATAGTAGTCCGATTTTAATGAAACTTTCAGGATATGTTAAAAGTGCTATTAAATAGAGTTTTCCAAGAAATAAATAAATTATCTTTAAAAATGGCGAAATTTTGGAACTTTTTCCCAATCGTTCCTATGGCAGCTATGTGATGTAGTGTTCCGATTCCGGCCGTTCCGACTTATATAATACCTGCAACAGATTGAAGGTTCGGTGCAAAGTTTCAGCCCGATAGCTTTAAAACTGAGGGACTAGTTTACATAGCAACCGACAGACGGACAGACAGACAGACAGACAGACAGACAGACAGACAGACAGACGGACAGACGGACATGGCTAGATCGACTCGGCTGGTGGTGCTGATCAAGAATATATATACTTTATAGGGTCGGAAATGTCTCCTTCAATGCGTTACAAACTTCTGGTCAAAATTATAATACCCTCTGCAAGGGTATAATAACAATATATATTTTATGTATTTCGGAATAGCAATTAGATCTAGACTAAGCCAAATGCAAGGTAAACTAAAGGAAATCGGAACTATAAACAATACACACACACACAAACATGTAATTTGCACACATACACACACTCATGCACGCATGCTGCCTACTTCAGGCCTAAAAAAAAGAAAAAAAAAATATTAATATATAGTTTAAAAGAGATAAAAAAATCCCCTGAATTAGAGGCGGATTGAGTGTATTTAATTTAGGCCTCCTTGTGTGTGTCTATTTAATTGTAATTGTAATTACGTACGTTTGTATATGTAAATGGTGTCTACAAATAAACAAGCAACTAACTAACTATAACTATAAATAAACCATACAAAGTTTACAAAAACCAAGCAGAAAAAATCATAAATTTTAAAGTACGATATATATATATATCCTATATGTATATCTCGATGTGCATCTGTGTGTGTTGGTAGTGACAAAAAATTTAATCAGTTTCAAAATAGCCAAAGCCAAAAACTAGAAGCGAATTCAAATAACGTAATTAAACCTCGTATCACTAACCATTTCCCTCGGCTTTCCACTGTTATTGTTTGCTAGTTTATAAAGAAACCAAACAAAGTATAGAAACTGTTGGCCAACTACTACTGTTTCCCCCCTCGCCATCGCCCTCGCCCTCATCTACTGTACCACCATCCCCACCTGAAATTTAAAAAACTTACCATTAAATGTAGCTGAAACTATTAAAACTCTAAAAGAAAATCCCCTTAATTCGGAGAAAGTAATTAAATCAAATAATCAAACAAATATTCGAAATGTATGTATGTATGTATACAAATCAGCCGACAAAAACAACAGCAAGCAACTTTCTAGGTTAGCCAACAGCAAAACAAAAACAAAAACAATAACAAAAGAATACGATACAACAACAATAATTATTAATTAAACAGAAGAACAACAAAGACGAGCAAGGAAACTATAAAACCAGAAACCAGTGGCCACGTTATTGTAAATTGTTAAAGCAAGAAAAACCAAAAACAAAAAACAAAACCGATTAAAACTGAATACAAAATACTAATAAATTAAATGAATTGAATTGTGACGCTAACTAAAACACAAACTAATATTGATTGTTGACTAAATTTCATATTTCTTTCAAGGGGGTTTTGCGTTAAATCTCTTTCAGGATTCATTACGGGCCTTATGTAATTACAAATTCTTTGAAATATATTGAAAATTATAATAATGGGACAGACCTTTTTTTTTTGGGTGCCATTTTAGTGTTGCAAATAAATTGATCTTACCAAAGCCCATGCCGGGAGTTAGCATGGCTAAGGGTTATCCAATAGTCATCATTTAGCCATAAATGGGCACTGCGGATCTCTGTCTAGGTGGACCGAATCATTCCCCGCTCCTTATGGTACCAAAGTATTAATACAAACTAGAAGAAAGTGCAAATACCACAGAATCTCCCTGCATCGAGAGTCGCAAGACACTTCGAAGAACACCTCCTGGACAAGGATCCTTTTACAGCACTGGGCAAAATCAGTAGCCGGTTGGGCAACTCCAGCCAAGAGCACAGCCTGGTCCCTCAGTGATCTCCAAAGGCACCTGCAGAGACTTTCTAGATGGCAATGGAGCTAAGGAACCGCCAATACAGAACAATTTATTTTTGATGCCAAACCTTTTTTACAAAATTAATGTTATTTTTGTGTATAGATAAATCGGTAAAAGCGGTAAAAAAAAGGAAATTAATTTGTTCTAATTAAACCCATTTATGGATGGTAATTAAAAAACACAGCAGAACGCATTATTTTTTTATTCCAACGTGCGAATCGGAGAGAGTTTTCAGCAATGCTGAATTACTAATACTAATAATATTTTAAATGATTTTTTATTCCAAAATCGTATTAATATATTTAACCTTTGAATATTATTTGTACTTTAATAACAAAAGAAGGAGCGCTATATTTGATGCCTTCGGGTATTCACGGCATAGACCAATCGCTATTACACAGTTATATTTATATTATATCAATTATATTATAATCAAATATATTACAAAATTCAGAATTTGTGATACGTTTTTCCAATCGTTTTGCAATCGTTTTACTGCAAACTTTATTAACTGACTACAGAATGCAGATTTTAAAAAATCGATTGCATACTTCTGGGGATCATTTTAATATACTTTGAAGGGGACCTCCATTATTTGATTACACCTTTGAACCACAAAAATAGAAGGATTCCGATCTACCCAGGTATATCTGATCACAGAGATCACAGAGATGGTAACTTTTAGAGATGCTACATTTTTGAATTTGGACTACTTAAGTTTCTGTGCACTTACTTTTACGTCCAAGAATTATTTTCGCCCTGCCCCCTTTCGCCCCCAAATATTTAGAATAATGGCTTTCACTGGCTTAATGGTAGAGACTAAAATAATTTCTTTGTGATTCATTTTAGCGAATAGTGTAAGCAAGACCATGTTAGCAGAGTGTTGGTAGAACATTTGCAAAGCAATTACATTTTTTGTTTTATCGTTTGGCACAGTGTACAAGTGCGTACAGGGAATGAGCTCGACTATTGCTTTCTTAATTGTTTTATTGTTCGAGTGCTTATGGTTATAGACGGGATGGTTAACCCCGATTCGTAATTAATTTAATGTATGCATATGGTATGTATGATACGTTTAATACGCTTTTGAAATTTTTGCATTAGCCTGATCTATTTATTGTGCAATAAGCAGGTTCTTTTGTATTTTTTTTTGTTTTTGTATGTTAACAAAAAACTTTCGGTCACGAACGTACGCATCGGTGAAAAATAACAATTTATTGTATATTTGTTATTAAAAAGGGGTTTTAACTAAATATCTCAAAAAATATTTTTTAACAAGCCCGAGTACAGGGTCACAATGGTGCGGTCGCGGTCATTTTCCTTACTATTCAATCAATATTTTGTCTTCTATTTATATTTGTATCTTGTTGTTTGTAACTTGTAAAAAAAAACATCTATAACGCAAGTATTTATGTTTTGCATGCAAAACAACTAAAAATGGTATTTTTTCAGGACTAAAAGAAAAATTCTATTTAGGTTTCAGGCCAGTTTGTACATAAAAATATCTGATATAAGTTATAATAACAAAAGAATATGTACATACTAGTATATGTAAAACCATTATTTTTGTAATGTTTTTATACCCTTGCAGAGGGTATAATAATTTTGACCATAAGTTTGTAACTCAGTGTAAATAATATATATATATTCTTGATCAGCATCACCAGCTGAGTCGATTTTGCCACGTCCGTCTGTCTGTCCGTCTGTCTGTTTACACGCAAACTAGTCCCTCAGGTTTAAAGCTATCGGCCAGAAACTTTGCACCAACTCTTCAATCTGTTGCAGGTAGTATATAAGTCGGAACGGCCAGAATCGGAACACTACATCACATAGCTGCCATAGGAACGATTAAGAAAAAGTGTATTAATTCGCTATTTTTTAAGATAACCAATTTGTAATGACTATTTTAACGTATCCTGAAAGTTTCATTAAAATCGGACCACTATATCCTACAGCTGCCATAGGAACGATGGGAGAAAATGGTTGATTGAGCATAACTCTGGTGTTCTTCAAGACAATTCATTCTTGTTAGAAAAACCAAAAATCGGATCACTATATCCTATAGCTGCCATACAATCGATCGAACAGTTTTAAAGCAACTGGTCTGCAAGGGTATTCTAAGCTTCGGGTGCCGAAGCTAGCCTTCCTTTCTTGTTTTTTTCGAGTTATCGACCGTTAATGTCAGTTAGCATTAAATTTAAAAAAAACTCTAATCAATATATTTGTCCTTTGGTGGCTTTGGGGTATAATTTAAGCCTGCTTAGTTTTGAAATTAACTTTTACCATTGATAAAAACTACAATACATATATAAAATAAAACACAATTTTGTTGGTTTAAGGTGATGGTTGATATTTCGTATTTAAGGCGTGCTAACAATAATAATAACAATGGCAAAGCATCAAAACGATTGTGTCCTGTATTCCGTAGTCTCACTAATGTTATATGTGGTTGTTGTGTCCTGCATCTTTGGTAAAAAATGCGTGTGCGCTGAAAGTATAGGGAGGTTAAAACCTATTGGTTATATTATATGGTTATAATACGTACCAAATTCGATGTCCCGTTCAAATTTCCGTCCTCCGAAGCCTACTTGATGGTGAGTCCCATCCACGCCAATATAATTGAAGCCCTCAATTATGAAATTCACTGTATTAATTTAGCATGTATAATTTCGTACCGAGTCGCTTTCGCCGATTTTGCAACTACTTTGTCACGTAACATAGTTCTCGACATTGCAAGCAATTTTACAAAATAATCTCGGATTTTTATTTATTTAAAATTTTTTTTTTTTTTATACAAATAGTGGCCAGAAGGAGTATTTACAATTAAGATGTGAACCATACAAAAGTTGCCGTCGGTATGAGGTTTTGGGTGTCGGAAGCAGGTATATCCCTTATTCAGATGTCAGAAATCAAGTCAAGGCCTGCTTGATCTGTTAAATTTTAATTCCTTAAAATAAATTTATTTTCATCTCAGTAGGCTTGAGATTGGCGATTGTCAGAGCGAGTTGGGAATAGGCGGTTGAAGCATTCCATGGTGGTTGTGGCTTTGATTTCCATGCAAATGCAGAGCAAATATAGATCACAGAAAAAAATATTCCTAAACTTTTTTTTTATTTTGTGGCTTTTTTAACCTGTCTGTCCGTCTGTCGGTTGCTATGTAAACTAGTCTCTCAGTTTTAAAGCTATCGGGCTGAAACTTTGCACCAACCCTTCAATCTGTTGCAGGTAGTATAAAATTCGGAACGGCCGGAATCGGAACACTACATCACATAGCTGTCATAGGACCGATTGGGAAAAAGTGCCATAAATTCGCTATTTTTCAAGATAATTTATTTATTTTTTAGGAAACTTGTTTTAATGACTAAATTAACTTAACTTTACTTATTCATTAAAATCGGACAACTATATCCTATAGCTGCCATAGGAACGATGGGAGAAATGGGTCATTGAGCATAACTCTGGTGTTTTTCAAGACAATTAATTAATTTTTGAGAAAAACAGTTTTCATAGACATTAAAGACTTTTTGGAAATTTAAAAACCAAAAATCGGATAACTATATCCTATAGCTGCCATACAAACGATTGAACGGTTTAAAAGCAACTAGCCTGCAAGGGTATTCTAAGCTTCGGGTACCGAAGCTAGCCTTCCTTTCTTGTTTCTTTGTAAGTTTAATAAATAAAATAAACAAATTATAAAGATATTAATATCCTTAAGATAATATCCCAAATCTGGGTAGGGAATAAAAAATGTGGGAAATGCTTCGATTACTTTTACAATAGCTATAAAGAAGGGTGAAGCCCAACAACAACAAAAAAAGGTTCTGTAAAACCCCGAAGTTAATGTTAATTTGAGTTTTCGCAGCGATCTCGTGCATTTTAGATGGAAAAGCCCATAAACCCTACCCAGTTTCTGATAGCCCGATAGCCAGACCCACTCTGGTGTGGGTTTTACCTTGCGAACATATAAAATATATGCACAGATTAATATTTTCCACCAGCGAGTTTGCGATAGTAAGGCGTAGCAAAGAAGCGGCTTCCCGGCCCGCAGAGAAACGGCCATAAAGCTTTGCGGCCGGGTTTGTTATCAATTTCTCTATGCAATATGGCCAAGTTTTATCTTCGGGCTACTTATCTAATTAGCTTTGGCAGGGCTTTCGAATAGATACAAATGCAGGCATGGTCGCAGTTACAGCTACACCTACAGATACAGATACTGATGCGGATACAGATACAGATTCATGGGACGTGACCAGCGTTTTGAGCCAGTTTTCCCGAACCAAGGGGATTTAAAATGGTTGCGGGGAGGAAGCTCCGATTCAGGCTGATCACGTTTTTGCTATAAAACCTTAAATGGGCCTCTCTCTCTCTTTCCTCTCTGTTAGATTCTCTGGTATTCTCCAATTCTCCTATTCTCTCTACCTGGAAATTAGCAGTGATGTGATCTCGAGTCATTGCTCTGTCTTCATGTGTTCATCGAACTACTATATATATATATATATCTGTGCAACGGTACCGCATATCATCCTGTCTAAATCTACCTCATTTGCATTTATTTTAATTTTTTACTTAGGAGTATCCAGGGTAATTGTCTATTTGGCATCTCATTTTGGTCATTGATAATCCATTGACCCACATTTATTATAAGTTCACAGCTCACAAAAAAGTCAAGCAAAAACAATATTGGGATGACGCAATCTGGTTTTATGGTTCAAGCTTGACAGATTTTTCATAGAATTTGTCCGATAAGCGAAAAGGTAAGGTATAGTACATATGTACATTCAGTCGAAGTTCGATTTTTTTCTAAAAAATACTATACAAAAAGTTTAGATTATTAAATAATATGCACTTACGTGATGTTAAATGTTTACTATTATTCCCATATTAGATGACCTCTCAATTTTAAATATATTAAACGGAAAGGTAGAACATGATAATTTGTTTGATGTACCATTGAAATAATGGTAGTTCTCCCTAAATGAATCAATTTCAATCTGAAAACAACATTCTTATCAATCGCCAGAATTAATACTTTCAGTCTAATTTTATAATCTTCTAATTGGAATAACATTGTCTTGATATTCCTTGCGTTTCTTTTTGATAACATCAAATTTGGTTTAATACGAAAAATAAAAACAACAAGATAACGTAAATAAATATTTACATTATTTATAGACAAATCCCCAAAGGATTTACTGAATTCCTGAAACTCCCCGCTGAAGATCGTATATCTCGGTCCTGCGCCTGGCCTAATCCCCGCAAAACATTTCTGGAAGCTGTTAAAACTATTAAAAAAAAAGATACAAGATACAAATTGTTGTTGAGTGCGAGATTTCGCCACTTAACTGGGCAAGAGTTCGCAGATAAAGGTGTCTTATCACTAGACTCTTTATTGCCTTTTTTTCGAGTGTGCGTGTGCGGATCGTAAAGCAATAACAATAATAACGCCCCAATGTGTCACATTGGCAATCAGATAACGGCATCTCTTTTCAGTGGAAGGAAAACAAGCGAAGAAGCAGAGGCTGCGAAGCCTACGAAACGAATCTTCTTCGGCTTGCGAAGAGGAGTCTTCGGCCGAGTCTTCGGACGATCCACACTTCGGCTGATCATCGGTGACCTAGAGAGTGAGCGGGATAGCTATCTCTGGTATAGTTGGAGAGCGGAAGACCCGAACAGTGAGAGCGAGAGAGAGAGCGACACTTGTTCCAGTGATTCGAGCAGAGATGCTGTGAATTTAAAGTAAAAATAAATGACTTTAGTACTTTACTGAAACCCAATTAAAGATTGTATTTAAATTTAATCCCAAATAATCTAATAACACTTAAGGTATCAGAAATCAGAGATGATGATAAACTGAATTCTACATGTTGGTATCATTGGTATACTTAATCTGAATCTAATGAATGATTAGTTATTATATTAGTAATTTAATTTAATGTAAGTAAGATTAAGCTATAGATAAAGTAGCTTATCATTTAGTAATAAAAATTGTTTCCTTTGGGTTTAATATGTATAAATAGTATATTTCTCAAGAATGAATAAAAATAACGTATACTTAATGTATACTTTTTTCCATCGTTTCTATGTATGGTATCTATAGGATATAGTCGTCCGATTTGGATTAAACTTTACTGATCGGTCAAGGTAGCAGACATATGTACATATTGAAGGAATCAATCAAATATATTCAAAAGTATCAAGGCTATGTTATTTTTTTATTTTTCTTATGTCTGCTATAGAAGAAATATTAAATTTTAGGCCGTTCCTACTCATATACTATATGCAGCAAAAAAATATTCTTCTTCTGCAAAGATACAGCCGATAACCTTAAAACTGAGAAACTACTCGAACTTTGCGTAGAAACAGACATACGGACATACTGACTGACATGGCAAGATCGAGCCAACTGTCGATTACTACTGATAGATTTATAGGGTCGGAGATGTCTCCTTCATTGCATTGCAAACGTCTGGGCAAAATTATATGACCCTCTGCAACGATAAAAAATATAAATGATGGATAAACCATGCACAAATAATGTATCCCCAGTTGTTTTTTTATTTATTCTGTGTCTGTAACCACTTAAGAGAAATTATATTTGATTCGTATTCAAAAATATCATTAAAAACTAAAATGTAATGAATAGAATTCTATGGGAAATAATTCTACTTTATCTAGAGCTAGAGCTAGAGTAAACAATTAGTAAATAATAATACTTTTTTTTGTAATGATTTTTCAAAGTTTAGGCACGCTTAATTTATGTGATTACTGTGAGCATCTCTGCCGCAAAGAGCAGAGAGAATCGTCAGCATCTTCCATTGCTTCTTCTTCCACGGCGACGGCGACGTCGGCAGAGGCGTTGGCGTCGGCGTTGGCGTCGGCGGAGGCGAGAGCAGAGCGGAACGACATTGTCGATCCGCATTTGGACTTCTCGCAGTTGCCGTTCAGCTCGTCATTGGTTCACATCGCAGAAAATCGGACCGGTAATGAAAAGCCGAAGAACTGAAGACCGCAGAACAGAAGACGGCAAATATCAAAATTGATTTTTCTGAACGCACGAGATGTGTCGTCTGTGAAGGCAGTTCCTGCTCTCTCGTATTTTTTTTTTTTTGGTCGACCGGTCGCCCAGTGATACAGCGTTCCAAAGTTCAGTGAGTGGGGGAGAGAGATATACATATCTCCGAGCCAACAACAGAAGGAGAAGGCGCAAATACATATAGATCCTGTGGAAGAGCCGGAGTGCAATCGCGAAGAATTACTGCAAGATTCGGTTGGGATGGTGCACAGGCGTTGGATTCTTTGCGAGCGAGGCGAGGAAACAAATTTGCGCAAGGAGCACTACGAGTACACCCAAAGCCAGCACCAGCGAAAGGAATCCTAGAGGAATTGGTCTCCTCCCTTCGGTCAACGATCTCAGTCAGCCGCAAAAAATAATCAAAACATAACCGAAAAATAACCTACGAAAAACATTTGAAGCGCGTGCTAAAATTCGCAATCCCCACAAAGCAAAATACAGAACGTTTTCGGTGCCTTTTTGTTTTTGTTTGTATTTTTTTAATTGTTTGGATCTTCGGTTTGCTCTGGTGCTCCTCCAATGTGAAGAGGAATTGCTGCTGCTGCGGAGAATTGCAAGCACGAGAAGAGAGCGGGAGCGGGAGCGGGAAGGAGAATCGAGAGAGAGCGAGAGAGGAAGAGCAGCAGAGGCCAAAACACATTTTCAAGTGAGTACCCAAGAAAAAGCCCATCGATTCCGATTTCTGTGAACATACAATTTTCTCAAAAACTCGCAAAGAAAAAATTTAGAAGATTGAGAATTACAATAAATAAAAAATGCAACCTTAATTTAATATTTTAATGTGCGTTGAGTTGAGTTGAGATTGTTCAATACTTTCGCAGGCAATAAAGGACACATTTAAAATATATTATATGAAATCTGAGTTCATGTTATATTTATCATTCAGATTTAAAGAATATTCAAATGGAAAACAGTAAAAAATATGTTTTTAAAATTAGTTGCTATGCGTTTCTTGTTCGAATCTAGATAAACAATGAGTACCACTGCATCCGCTCAGTGTTTGAAATGCCGACAAACATGTTTACCCCAAGTAACCTCCCTAGTACCCCCTCGTATTTGAAGACCCCTGATCGCTTTATAAAGCTAAAAATAAAATGCACAAAATGGGAAAAGCCAAAGGAACGACGGGGACAATGCTAAAGTGATGTGCAAGTATTTGTCTTTTATTTAAATCTATTTGTTTTTATTATGTGGGCCAAGCGATTTGGCAAGAGAATCGAACTATCCACATGATATCTCTAGGATAAACAGGTGTTTTCTCTTTTATCGCTTATCACAGAAAATGAATAGAAAACAACACAATAAATACTTGGGAACTCAAAATTATGAAAAAAACACTTGATAAAACGTAAACAAAAGCGAAACATTCAAGGGAAATATGCTTTTTGTTTTGTTCCACAGAAAATAAAGGGGAACAGTTGTGCAGAAGAGGAATCATCATCAACCAGAGCCAACCAACAACAGATAAATAAAATTTATTGATAGCTGGCAAAAAAGAATTAAATTTTTTCATCATTAGTTTCTATATATAGAGTATCTTTGTGTGTACACACACTTCTTTCGTCCACAGTCCAGCTGAAAAAAAAAGAAAATTAAAAAAAGAATAAAGAACGAGAAGAGGCAATTTTATTTCTATATGCGATGGCTTCCAATTATCGTTCGGCAAAAAACTTGTCTACGTGACCAAACAGGAAATAGAGAAGAGATCGCTTCTGCGAAGCTTTTACTTTGTGCCGGGGTCAAACTAAACCTAAACCCCCTCCCGATACCCAACAAAGCTCTGAAACTCTCGCAATTTAGTCAATCAGAAGGCATGGGCAAACAAATTCCTTCCCATTCGCAATTAGGCGACACTTGGATCCGATCAATTAATATAGTACTTTCAAACTGCCTCGACATGGAATCATCATTGCCATCGTTCTATTTGCTTCTGGTTCATGTACGAGGGCCAACATTTATGGTTTTGACTAAGTCATCTTCGGGTCAGTTGCGATTGAATATTTGATGAAAAAGTTTATTATTTCTACCCAAAAGTTACGTAAATCTTTTTATTGTTCTAACACTCTGTGCATTTCGAAAAATTGTCATTAAAAAGGCATCTAAAACGAGGTAGGAAATGTGGACCTCGCAATTTAATTATGATTGTCGGGAACTAAAGAATTCAGGAATATATGTTGGTTGACCCAGTAACTCAAAGATATTAGTGCTCCAATACTAGGGTGTCGGATTCGATGTGGGCGAGCTAATATTGCATTATACTTTATAACATCCTCTGATGTTCATCTGAACGGGAACAAATCTTTGGACGTCTCAATGTTTATGCAATATTAAATGTTTACTGGTCCCCCCGGTGTCCAAAAATGCCTCATCTCACTGAATTTCACATATAGATCAGAATCTTGAATTGTAATTGGAATTCGCGTCTAAAATCAAATCATCTGGTCAAATCGATTTATTTCATTATGATTCTTCTAACAACTTTTTTAAATAAACAGAGTGGTTATAAAACAAAAACTTCGAAGAAATTGTGTTGCTAAAAATAATAAATATTAATAATAAAAATGTAGACAAATTTAAATTGAACCTTTTTCACTTTACAAGATGACTCGTCTAAATACATAAAAGTTGGCCCTCGTAAACCAACTAAAACATATATTTAAATGCACATGATCACAGGAGGGGGTAAAATTATAATTGTATACATATGTATAAAAAATAAATATATAATAACAAAAAGCAGCATATAATCAAATGTGTCTGAACAATAAAATATCAAAAAAGCTCATTTATTATCACAACTGTCATCAAAAACTTTCACAAAACTACTTGATATTCCCAGAATCCTAGTAATTTCACTGCACTTGTTCGATACTGATATATCAGACTCAGATTCCCTTGCTAAGTGGGCCAGACAATTCCCAAGAATTTCTGGTTTCGTTTTTCTTAATTTTTCTTCGGGCTTTTCTTTATTTTTCCGCCCGCTTCTGCTTTAGTTTTATGATTTTCTTGTCGGGCCAATTCATGGAATTGCCCTTGTGTGTTTACTATATATTTATTGCCACACATCGGATAATGGTAAGGGAGGTCGGGACTATCTGTACAAGGAATGTAAATTAAATTTAAATTTAAAAAAAAAGTATGTTGCAGATATTCCAGCGGAAATCTCGCCAACTAAATTGCAATGTGCTCAACGAAATGTAAACCAACTTTTCCCCCTGGCAACCTAATGCCACCTAAATCAGCGATAACCGCACTTTGAAAAATCCCCCACAATATAGTATATAGTATACAGTAAATATGTACCTATATAGTCGCATGATTTTATATATCTTGGGGGCGGCTTAAGCGTCTATATTGCATTAACAGCCTTATCTTTTCCAATGATAAGAACCCGGCTGACTGCAACCCTTCAGATCTGGATAATCTTTATACGTACATATGTATGTATATCTTGAGATTTTTTCTGAATCATATGGAAATGACGCATTTTCCCCCTCCAAAAAAAAGAGGGAAATTCTCGTTTACGACCTTATTGTTGTTTTTGCGGTGGGGCTAATTCTTTGTAAGTCTTGGGTACTTTACCCCGACTAAAATATATATCATTTATATAATCATTCTGCAGATGGCCAGGCCCTTCCGAAAAAAAACGCAAACGGCGAAGGTCTCCAGGAAAAAAAAAGAACCCAAAATCTGGAAATGCAAATTAAGCGGGGAAAAAGAAATGCACACTTCGAAAATATCTCAAGCCGAGTCAGCAGATCTTCGATACATTGTGCTGAAATTATATTTATGGCATACACATATGGAAATATATATATTATATATTCTGCTGTCTGATCTCTGCACTTGGCTAAATTGTACTCCAATTGGGTTTCTGGGCCATTGCTGACGCTCTGGCGATCAAAGTCTCTTTTTCAAAGTCAAGCTCAGCCTGTAACTGTTATTGTTATTGGTATTGTTATAAATTAATTAATAGTACAAAAATATACTTTCGAATAAGTATTGCTTTTTTAGTTGTCGTGGCAGCCAAGTGATTTGTATTTTATAAAATTATTACTCACATTTAACGACATGCAATCGATAAAGGTATATATTAATGGAACAAAAATATATGTAGGATATAGCTCACCCAAATCCCAAGGAAGTTACTTTCTGTTGGGGCTAAAATACTTTTCGTAAATACTTAATAAATCAGATCGAATCTGGTCGATGACTTTTTGTGGATGCAATTTTTGAATGGCAATATCCGAATATATTTTTCAAAATACGCTTTACGTCACGTAGTACTACGCACATTGTTCCAGAGCGGAAGTATATACTCGTATATACATATAAACAGATTGTGATACGGAATACGGAAATTGATAATAGGTGGAGATTGATTTGTATCTGCATCTGACAGCTGTCGGTATCTCCGGATGGAGTTGTAGAAATTTATTTATATTTATTCAATGGAAGTACGGTTCTTTTTTATCAATGATAGGAATTATTATTTAAATCGGAAATAAATATTTGGACACTAAATAATTTATAAACTTTTTAACTAACAATTGATTCATTAATTAATTTAAAAAAAAATGTATTATTGAATATATTGTGTTATAATTAATTTCAAATAAATACATTTTGTTGCACTTCATCCAGTATATGTAGAACATATAATTGTTGTTTTGTACACTTCGTTTTTTGTTGTTTTTTTTTTGTTAATTCTTTTAATAATAATAAATACCTTAATAAATACCTGCAACCACAATCACTCCCCTTTTTACTTACTTTATTAAATGCTTGTGCTCTCCACTTAAGTGATTATCTGAAAAAGCTCTCAGGGAAATAAGAACCGAGTGGAGCAGTGAGGAAAATATTGGGTTTAAGCTACTGGGAAATCGAAATAATTACTTGGGAAATCAAACAGTGACAGAAATTAACTGCCACGCAATATAGTTTGAAATGCGAAAATTATTCTTGTTTATTCGATGCAGAGGCCAAAAAAAAAGCGAGGGGTAGATGTTAATGCGCCCCGATTTCTTACGTAAATCGGATATAACATGTAACGGATCTGTCGCCCAAAACTGGGTCCTCACCCGAAAAACAAAACATAATAAATTAACGTTGATTGCGGAGCGCACTAAATCATTCGAATGGAAATGTTAACGAGGAGACACCCCGCCCAGAACAAGTTTTATTTTTTGGGTTGGTTTTCGGTTATCATTTTTCGCACTTGAACAATTTGAATCTCTAAACACTGCAATTAAATGTGTATCTGGCTATTTGTGCGATTCATTCACAAATTACAATTGCGAGCTTCGCCCTCACTTTTGTATGGAGATTTTTGGAATTCCAGCATTAATCCAGTGAATCTGCTGCTCTCGTTATCTGGTATTTTGCATATCTCGTGGATACCAGAGTTGGGGCAACTGGCAGATAAAGTTCAAAATATCAAGAAGAGCCATGGAGCCACGGGTTTGCTTTGCTTTTGTTTCGTCTGGATCTGAATAAATAATTCCGGGCGACAAGAACCTTTACAAGTCGCCAGCAATCATTATTTTCTTTAGCAATTACCAACGCAGTTGAAACCTTTGTTTATTGTCTCCGATTGCAAAAAACCAAGAAGAACAAAAACGTTTTTTCCGCTTCGTTTTTCATTCTTTAAATGCAATTTAATGTTTATTGGCGCTACCCATTAATTCTGGTGGCTTGGGCTCTTGTAAAATGACAACTTCATCGAGGACAGGACCCCCGAATATAAAAATGATTAGGATTTTTGTTTTGTTTTTTTTTTTGCCATAATTTAATTATCGGTTAAAGCATTTACATTTTTAAATCAAATACATAATAGTGGGTAATTGTCGCCTGTTACAAAACGCCGAAATAAATAAGTTCGATGCGATGTTCTTATGTTCTGTTCGACACCTCCAGGGTACGTAAAGAGTCCAGAAACTTTAGTTTTTTGTGAGCTCTCAGCTGCCGGCATATAGTACTTTAATTATGTTGGCTGGCATTTTTTTGCGGGCGTTTTTCCAGTCGAACTTCAACATTTCACAAGCCCAGATCGCCACGACCAAGCTGGCTTTAATTCCCATTCCCATTCCCCGATTTGTTTTTTTCCGTGTGTGTTTGCTGTTCCTTCATCTGTTGTTTCAAGTCAAGTCAAGTTAATTGGTAACCAATGTGCAAATAATATACATTTATTGAAATAAATAAATCAATGCAAATAAGAAATAATCACGTGCCGCGCCGATCGCTCAAGTGAACTGAATTTCCCCCGGCAAATTGATAAGAGCAATCGCTGCTAGTTTTTGAAATCAAGTATACGCCAGGTTGTGAGGATGAGGATGCTATGAGAGACCATATTATCAGAATTCGCGTTCTTATCGCGGGTTGTTGTTACACGTTAATAGCGCCAGAGAAAAAACAGAATCATAAAGTCTCTGCTCTCGCAAAACATCAGCGAAATAACAAAAACACTATAAATAAAATGCGCATAATTTAAAAACTAAAGAAAAGAAACAAGAAAACACACCGAAGAAACAAACATATATAAATAGATATAAAATTTTGTAAACAGCACGACTTGCTCAATGATTACATGCAAAAAGAAACAAACTAATTATATGACATTTAATTCCAGACCGGAAAAAATGCACAGTGTCGTCTCTTTAATTATTACAATATTTTTTAATATTTAAATATATTTCATTTATTTGAATACAGAATAACTACTTAATACCTACCTACTTCTAGCCTAGTCAGTCAATTAAATTTATGTATGTTTGGTTTTCTAGATGTTTTTGTAAGCTATCAAATCAATTATTTTCCTAACCAGCCCTAACAACCCAT
The DNA here is from genome assembly GCA_021224005.1 of Drosophila setifemur. Lineage (NCBI taxonomy): Eukaryota > Metazoa > Arthropoda > Insecta > Diptera > Drosophilidae > Drosophila > Drosophila setifemur. The sequence goes on from JAJJHY010010805.1 coordinate 667,352, forward strand.
TTTAGAACATCGATGGCTGCTAATGAATATAACAAATAAAAAACCTTAAACTGCTGCGAAATATCAATTCATATATATCGTTTTGCCTCCATTGTAACGACTGAAATAAATTATCCAATTAATATCAATAAAAACAAAATAAAAAGCGATCGGAAACAGGAGATAGAACCGAATCAAATCGATATCGAAATGCGGGCCTTCTATGAATTGTTGCTTAGCAACGCCTTTGATCCCAGGTAAAAATATTGGATGTGAGATATATTATATATATATATATATATTATAATTAAATGTGGTCCACAACCGCAATTTAAACGAACACAAATTCAGATGTTGGTATTGGAATATCATATATCTTACCCGGTAATTGAATGCTAACCAATGTTAATTGGACTCCAAACGAAAAGTGCTTTGCAAATATTTGACGCTCTGTGACGCAGTTTTTTTTTTTATTGGTCTTATTTTTATTGGTGGAGGAGGTGTGGTTATCAATGTTTATAAAATAAACTCAAAACGATCCATGGAAAATATTTGCCAAACAAATCCAAGTCAATAAGCTTATGAAAGAGTGGAAATAATTTGTGGAAGAACCGAATTTGCAAATATATAAATTCTAGCCAAATAAAAAAATATTCTTTTCAAACCAAAAATTGTGTATTTTAAGAATCTTTTAACATAATTTTTATAGAGACTTAAAAAACATATAGTTTTACTAATTGTTTTGGCATTTGAAAAGAAGAACAGAAGACTTCACCTTCTTTTTGTATAAAAACTATGAAACTATCTAAGTGCTAATCTTATGCAGTGAATTATCGCCTATTGTCTGTCCAGATCGGGCGATCGGAACAAGTCGGCTCCCATGCCTATTCATTGAGGATTAACAATTGAAACCCACCAATTACCGGCGTTTCCCATCGAACCAACACAAATCTATAGACGAGCTAAAATTCGACTTCATACACATAGGGAAATCATATTTGTTTTAAATATAATTTACATTGATAACGGATTAATGTATCTTGTAGCAATGCTTAAAAAATCATAATATTTTAACTAGGCTGTGAGATTTATTTCGGTTATTGGTTTGAAAAAAATGCAGTACTAAGTTGCATAACATGGTTTTCCCAATTTTCGATATCGAAAAAAAGACAAATGTAGAGGTTAATAATTTTTTTTAAAATAAAAAACCATTGTTATTTTGCTCAAAAGATTATATGGTCTTATGTTTTTTTTTAAGCACACTTTCGGTTTGAAAGCTATCGAGGACCATAGGAACTATTTGGAAAAAAACATAAATTTGTTTTTTTTTTTAAGATAATATATCAATTCTTCACAATTGACCGTCTATCAAAATCGGGCCACTACATCCCATTCTTGTTTAATATAAATAGTTTAGAAGATTAAACCTAATTTCACATTCCAGAAATTACAATAAAACTATCTGTTTTATTTTCAAATAAAATCATAACTTTCTCGATCTTAGTATTATATCCCCAAAAACCTTCAGTATAGTTTTCTTATAGTTTTCTCTCCGTGTAATTGTTTCGTTCCAGTATGGTGCTCCAGAACCACAACACAGTGGTGGCCCGCTCCACTTTGACACCAAACAGCAGCAATCAGAACTTCGGCGGCTCCCATCCGGCTGGCCATGGAACGGCCGGATCCGGACGGAGTCCCCTCAACGCCGGACCTAGCACCCAGCGTCCGATTGTGGATCTTCTGGTGGCCATGGTGGCTGTTCCAGTCCTGATCCTTTGCGCCCTGCAACTGGAGAAGAATCTGAGAGAGAACAGCGTCGAGTCCCGCTGGCTGGTCTTTGCCCTGGGTATTGGGATGCTGGTGATCAGCGTCATCATTTGCGGTTATGTAACGCATCGCATGGGCGTCTGCATTTGGGCGGGGCCCATCGACGAGGCGGGAAATCGGGCCGGAAACATGCCACACGTGAGTACTCAGTTCTTGGAAGTGCCATGGTCAGGGAGAAGAGATACAAAAAAATTGTCACTCCAAAAAAAAAATACTCGCAAATATTTTATTGTTTAAAAAAATACAAAATTTCAAATTGTTGTACTAATATCCAGTATTTTTTATTTTTAATTATTACATTATCAACTTAACCCTATTAATAATGCTAATAAATAAATAATTGAACTATTTTAATAATTAATTCTATTTTCACCGAATCAAGAAAAATCGGTTCTGTTTGAATGTGATAATGTATTTTTTGTGTTAATTAAATTTAAATAGTCTTT
>JAJJHY010010805.1:669658-697470 GCA_021224005.1 Drosophila setifemur
TATCCTATAATAGATTTTTATTTTGCAGATCAACTCGCAGCACGATGTGCTGCGCATTGTGGACTCACTGCCCCCCAGCTACGAGAGCGTGGTCAAGTGCGAGCTGCCTCCTCCAGCCTACGACTGCCTGGTTATAGATTTGGATCAGTGCAAGGATCTGGAACCGCCGCAGACCTCGTCCAAGCCCTGTGTCGGCAGCTCCTCCTCCCTAACCGGGGCCACTCTTCACATCTGAGGTGTCGTACATGGAAATGGAAAATGGAAAAAGCGAGCAGGAGGAGAGAGAAATAAGAGATTTTTTCCAAAAAACAAAAAAAAATGGAGGCGGAACGGATTTCTGTACTTGACCCACTTCAACAACTAGACCCAAACTAATGTTTAACTTGGATTTCGATGCGGTTCATACTGAAAGCTGTGGAGACTTGGAATATTGTTTTGAAAATTAAAAATTAATTAATTAGTAATTTTTTAAATTGACCAAGTGACTTACAACTCTAGAGGTTTGGGATTATTAAACTTGTCTCAATATCCTAAATGCTCTAAGGATTAAAGAATTCAAAATTACAAACATGATTTGAGGAGTCAATTAAGAAATGTGATTACTTAAAACTTTGTTTTTTGAATTATCTTTAAATCATTTTTAAATCTCTAGAGTTTGTTCATGTCACATAGTAACTATTCGGAAATCAAATCTCCAGAGCTTCCCAGCTAAACACCTTCACATATATCCGCAGAACTATATCTTAGCTAAGCATTCTGGCATTGTATTTACTTCGATTCTAAGTACCTAGTATTTTAATTCGTAGACCATTCGAGATCGTCCAATCATTGTACATATATTCTCAGACCACAGCATCTAGTCCAAAGTTGTATATATATATATATATCCAGAAGCGATACTTACACCACATGATGCGCCCTCACACACACCATCAAATATATGGTATATATATATATTATGTACTGAATGCGAGGAACCAAACTACAGGATAGCAGCCTAGCAATTAGTTCATAATTAGTCTGTAGCCAACAAAAAACACCTGTATATATATTTAATGTGGTCGATTCTGCCCAAATTAAAAACCGTATTTTAAAATTGGATTATTCTTTATTTGAATGTTGAAACAAGACTAACTCTAACTTATTAAGTTAGTATGAATCCTCAGTGTCCGTTCTATAATTTAATATTAGCGTGATCGTGATATCGATTCAATTGGGTTTTGCTTGCATAATTTGATGTAATTGGATTTCAGTTCTTATTGATTTTCACGGTTTTGCTTTGCTTTCATAAAGATTTAATCATTTTTCATTGTTTGTTTGCATTGCGGCGATCGATCCCAAGAGTCCACTGGCTATCCAAGCTCCTATAAAGGTGTTTGGTAGCTTTTGTTTGTTTCTCTTGACTTTATTTATGACATTCATTTTATTGGCTTTTAATTACAAATGAAACTTGTGATAATTATGATACCTACATTAGAGTGCAGTGGAAATCAAGCTGCTGTGTGTGTTGATTTTTTGTTCATGTTATTATGCTGAGGGCTGATCGTGAGAATATTAGGAGTAAGTATAAAATAAGATTGTATGATTGAGGAAAAATTTGGGTTGTTGGAAATTGAATGTCACTCCCCGCCCCGCCGTCACTTTAGTTGACAGCACAGGGTACAGATGTGGCATTTATTAAACTTTTTCATCTGGTTTGTTTTCTTCTATTACAATTTTTTCTTTTGTCTCCATGTACCATATCTTATATGTTACATATTTTTTGAGGTGCATTCTTAAATTTGTAAATTATGATTAGTATACTTAGAATTAACAGGATTTACGTGCATTATTAGTATTATTATTGTTCAAATTATGGGATTTGCTTTTTGAATTTCCATTGTTATTGAAATTACTCTTATCAGATTCTTCATAAAGTGACATGAATAATCTATCTGGTAGATTCTTTGTTTTAAATTTTTACTGTTTTATTCAATGCATTTGTATACAACTTAAAATTTTAAAAATATCTTTCTAGTTCAAACTTATTACTAATAATTAAAATCCGGGTCTCGACATCATTGAAAAACCTACAAAGGTTGCCTTGGTAGTTGGTGTTGTAGTCTTCTGAGCAGCTCCTCGAGTGTTGTTTGCGTCTAAGGGCCTTACTTGGGTTGGACCAATTGTTGATATGCAACATCTGGAGTAGTTTTTGGGCATCACTGGTGATTTTGAGCTCATTTGCCCCGAAGATGGTGCTTTGTTGTCACTCACTATTTCCGTTATAAAAAAACCGATGTTTTTTATTTTTGGTTGGCTTTTTAAGCATGTTGATTTTTTGATCTAAGTGATTTTGATGCAAATATTGTAACAGGATTAGAATTATTGTTTGAACGTTGTTGTTCGATAATGTTTTGGTTTTGTTTCTTGTCACTGATTCAATTTTTGTCACGACAACCTGGTTTGGAATTTTACGTCGATTGAACTTTATGGCCACTAATAGTTATTTTGCGGATGGTACTTTGCACTTTAAACAAGTTCGACACAATTTCGATTTGTGCTCAATTGCCCTAGATGACTAGAAATAAATCGTAATTATAATACTAATTAAGCATTATACTAACGACGGCGCCACTTACGTTTTTTATTTTTAAATTTTTTCATAAAAAAATATTTAAAACGGTTTGAAAAATGTTCTTTATTGGGTAAAAACGTTTGTCTGCTTTAAAAGTTAGCTTAAGACTGAAAGTTGCGCACAATACTTTTCTTAAAGAATATGCAATATACAATATGGATATGTTATTATGCTGAGGGCTGATCGTAAGAACATTAGGAGTAAGCACAAAATAAGATTATTTGATTAAGGGTAAATATAATTTACTGAAAGCCAGGAATAATTAGTCTGTAGCCACCAAAAAAAACCTGTATATAATTGTGAATATTACTACAAGTATTATGATAGCCATATCGATAGCGATAACCATAGCGGTATTGATGCCAATAAAATAAATAAATCCAGAAATAAAGAATTCCTAATAAGTTTATTGAAATCTTTAAAGTGCGATCTTCATATTGGTTTTCATTTGTTGTATCTTTTAGGAGCATAGGAAAATTGGCAGCCTTTAAAGCTTGGCATACTTTTGGCCATAAAATATACAATACAACATTTTCCGAAAATAATTGTTAAAGTAATGAAAATTAAATTTTTTTATTAATAATATTTTTTGAATCGGTTATTTATTTATTTCTTTATTACATCTATTAGATATGCAGACAATAAGTAAGTCATATATTTTTCATAGTTTATCTTTTTTTTTTTTGTTCATGGGGAAACCTATTTTCAGTACAAGTTTTGTAATTTTAATGACATTTTTTTTTTTGGAATTTACAAAACAAGAAAAATAAAAAATATACTTATAAAGATGCCAGAAAAATGTGTCTACATAGTAATGAAGAATGACATCCTGTAGCATTTTCACTGGTTATTTAATATGACTTACTTTTATTTTAATTTTAATGTAACTATATATTTTATATATATTTTTAATCGTGAAATTCAGGGATCAGAGAAGTTTGAAATGGTATGCAAAACTAATAACACAGGCCTGCAAAATGTTGGGCCATCCAAGAATACTGAGTGCTTGCCTTGTTTAAACAAAATAATTCCTTGATTTTTTGTTTCACCTCAAATAAGGTCACAAAACGCAATTTTTTCACTTTTAATTTCGATTATTTGCTCATCACGTCTGAAAACTTCGGTTTTTGGTTCTGACATGGCCCAAAAGTTGAAGGACCTATATTAAATGCAATATAATAAAATCAAGGAAGGTTTTATATTTATGGAAATGTAGGATTTTCTTCTGATTTCTTTTATTTGTGTAGCTATGAAATATATATATTTTAATTTATAAAAATTTATTAATGAGAAATGTTCTTTGACCATTTTAGAGATTACGAGAGGGTTATTTTATGTTTTCTAAAAAAAATATATATATTTAACAAAAAAAATAGTTCTAGATGTAAAAGATTCCCAAAAAATAATACATAGATAATAAAACAAGAAAAGAAAAAAAAGAGAAGCATGGAAAACAAGAGGTTCTTTTATTTCAGCGTTCCCGTTCTTGTTGATTTTCTCAAATTGTCTGTTTGTTCGTTTATATTTTGTGTTTCTGTTTATTGTATAAGGTAGTAGTTAGGTAGTAGCATATAAATTTATATAACGTACGATATACATAGTATGTAAAAAAGACATAGCTAGCTTAAATACTTTTCACTTGATGCGAATTGATCGGCTCCACCACTCCCTAATCTCAATGAAATGTGTTTTATGTGTAATGTATGCGATGTGTGAGTTGTGAGTGTTGGGTGGCTCTAATTTATTTCTCTCCGGTGTTTCGATCCACCCTAGAATCCGGCTACTCCGCCGCGTTTGCGGTAATCGGCATTCGCATAGATGGCGGTAGAGTTCCTAGCGATTCCCGTGACCACCGACGTGTCGAACTTGCCCACGGCCTTCAGTACGTGACCCTTCGAGGCCAGCAGCTTGAGCAGCGAGTCCGGATAGCCTTCCGCCTCGTATTCGAGCACATCCGGCAACAGTTGGTGGTAGAAGCGTGGCGCATTGATCGCCGTCTTCAGGTCTTCGCCGAACCACAAAACGTCGGCCACCACCTCTACCACCGCAGGAATGATCTTGCTACCTCCAGCGCCACCCAACACCAAGCGGATGTCGCCGGACTTGTCCGCCAGCAGGATCGGGGACTGCGAGGACATCGGTCGCTTCGTGGCCTCAATGGTGTTGGCCTGCGACTGCGGCAGTCCGAATAAGTTGTTCTCCACCGCAAAGTCATTCATCGCGTTGTTCAGCACTATTCCCGTCCTGGCGCCAATCATTCCGGAACCAAAGCTGCAATGGGATTAGGGAATGGATATGAAATAATATATTTGAGTCTTGCTAATAATATTTTGAGAGTTGTTAAAATCATAATTATTAGATTTAAGACACATTTTAAACGATTGAAAATTAAGAAAGCTTGGAAATCAGAGCAGATAATATCACACCTTTTACTTCTGGATAAAAATAGGTATACGTAATTTTCAAGAGCTTAATTTTGTTGCTATTAAGTATTACAAAATACATCAAGTTACTGTAAAAGTTCAAATTAAATCAAATTTAAAAAATAAATATCATTAACGTTTTTTTTGTAAGAAACCTCTAGTAATCATTAAGTCACTAATATTCGATAATATATATAATAAAATTAGATCGAATATGTTTAGTAAACATTATTTTTGAAATTGTAATTTAATGTACTTTAATTTAAAAGGGGGCTGAATACTAAAGAAATGTGCTATTAAAATTATTCATAAAATATATAATTGATCCGTAACCGCATTGCATGAACTCACTAAGCATTGATGGAGCTAGTCACCGAGACGGCATCCCCATTCGGAGCCAGGACGACCAGATGGGAGGTGCCATCGGGGTCATCATTCGAGGCAGACTGAGCTCCGTAGGCCGACGGATCGGGGAGAACGTAGGAGTCATTGATCCTGGCCCGGTTCTGATCTCCGAATCCGGGACTTGTCAGGCGGCTCACCACTTCGCGGGCATCGATGAAGTGCATGTCGCCCAGCTCCGACCGCAGGGCAAAGGCGAACTTCAAGGCCTCGGTGAAGCGATGGATGGTCCGGGCACGCAGCTCCTCGGTGGCCAAGTCCGCCCTGGTGAAGTTGTAGCCCTGCAGGATGCTCAGGGCGTGGGCCACCACCGACCCGGAGCTCACGGGCGGCACCACATACATCGTGTCCTCGCCCAGATCCATCGTTATCGAATTGATCACATCCGCCTCGTAGGCCTGCAGGTCACCGAGAGTGACAATGCTTCCGATATCCTGCAGGTCCTCGGCCAGCATCTTGGCCAGAGTGCCATTGTACAGGTCCATGGGTCCATTCTCGGCCAAGAGCTTGTAGGTCTGGCAGAGGTTCTTCGGTGGCTTCACCACCGTTCCGGCTGAGTGCGGCTTGCCCGAGTCCTTATTGAGATATATCCTGCACGGATTCGAGAAGTTCAAGGATCATTAGAATGATAAGAAGATAAAATGGATGTATCCCAGTTAGAAGGCAAGAGGAAACCCCGATGATTGTTGACTCACTGGTACTGCTCGTGCTCCTTGATCTTGGCCAGCGACCTATGGAGCGACCGCTCCATGTGCTGCGACACGTGGTAGCCCTTCTCGCACAGCTCAAGCGAGGGGGCCACTAGCTCAGCCCAGGGCAGCTTCCCATACCGACTGTGGGCCTGGTGGTAGCCCATCACCTCGCCGGGCACTGCGATGCTCAGCGGCCCCTTCAGCGACTTCTCCGACTGTTGGTTGAACATCTCCGGCTCGGCAGCATACGGGGCCAGTTCCCGGGCATCGATCGAGGTGGCGTGCCTCTCGGACCGGATATAGACGTTCATCAGGTGGCCTCCACCGATGCCCAGGCTCTGCAGGGTTAGCAGTCCGTTGCAGAGGAGAGCGGCGATGGCAGCATCCACGGCGCTTCCGTTCCGGGATAGGATGTTGCTGTTGGAGTGGGGGTGGCCAATTTAGTTCAGCTATTGTATATATTCCTTATTATTACCTTCCGATCTTGCTGCACTCAAGGTTGTCGGAGCTGACAGCTCCGTGTTGGTAGATTCCCAAGACGGATTCAAACTGATCGCCGATGTCGAGGCGAATCTGTTCGGATAGTCCTGGAGGCGAAGGAGCCGGAATCGCTGCCGTCGAGGCGGCCACATTGGGCATCGAACCCTCGGAGGGGTTCGGAGTGGTGTTCAAGAGATTCAGATTTCCGATTCCATCCTGTTGAGATCCCATTTCCGCCTCCTGTTGCTGTTGCTCATCTGTTAAAGTAAATGTTTTAAGTGTGGGGCTGGGATTGCTTTGTGTAGTTGTTGTTGTTGTTGAAGTTGTTGGTGTTGAAGTTGTTGGTGTTGCAGTTGTTGGTGTTGCAGTTGTGCTTTCTATTATTGTTGTTGTTGCTGTTGTTGTGGAGGAATTGGTGCTACTAGTTGCAGATGGTGCTATTGTTGTTGCAGGTGCAATAATTGTTGATGTTTCACTTGCAGGTGCAATATCTGTTGCTCCACTTGTGGTTGCTGTTGCTGTTGCTGCTATTGTTGCTGCTAGTGTTGTTGCTATTGTTGCCTCTGTTGTTGTTGTTGTTGTTGTCGTCGTCGTCGTTGTTGTGGTTGTGTTGTTTCTATTTGGCGTCGATTTGGGCCAGTCTTCGTTGTTGTTGTTGTTGTTTAGTGAGTTAGGATGTAAAGTTTTTGGTTTGGGTTTGGTTCATGTGAATACTTTTTGGTGCCACAATAGAAGAGATTATTTTTGTAACTAGATTAAATGCCAGGTGCTTTGGTTAGGATGGATCGAAAGAGCATGCCAAGTATCTAAAAGCTTCTCTGTCGGGGTGACCAGAATATCAACTTAAACTAAGGTACAAAAGTCAGTCCAAACAGTCCGTCGTCTACGAATTTTTCAGTATTTTCATATATTTAGTTGCCGTGGGTGAGTGAATTGTTAGCTGGATGTGGTTTGCCTTCCTAGACTAGTTCCTTCAATACTCACCACTGAAGCAGAGGCTGATGATTACGTAGCTTATTAATGCGATGCCAATGAAACAGATTAGCACGATGGTCAGCTTCTTCATCCAGGCCAAGACATTGGCTCGCCTGCAAAAAAACACCAAACCATTTTTTTCAATTCAAAGTATGAGAATCAGTTTGATAATGATATCAAACAACCAATACGAGAAGATTTCATCTTGGTGCAAACAAAAACAAAATTATACATTGATTATTACTGATTAAAATATTCACATTGTCTTGCAACAAATGCTGTCCGAGCAAATAACAAATAAAATGTTTGTATTTAATCATTAATCAGCATTTTTTAAACTTGATTGCTTACTGTATCATATTGATAAATCACTGACATTCGTTTCATATGAACAATCCTTTTTTTTATGAAATTTAGAAGCAACAAGAAAGCTTAGAATACAATTGAAGAACAGTTGCCTTCAAACTGTTCGATAGTTGGTATGTTGATTTCAGCTAAAGGATATAGTGGTCAGATTTTTGGGTTTTCATTTTCTAAATTAGGTTCCATATCTATGAAAAGTATATTGTCCAAGAAGGAATTTATTATATTGGCAAGCACCAGAGTTATGGTCAATAATATTTACAGGATAGGTTAACATAGTTATTGAAAAACGATTTATTAAGAATCAATGAAAATATCTTTTAAAAATTTCCAATTTATGACCTTTTATTCTAAGCTTTCCTATAACAACTATGTGATGTAGGGTTTCGATTCCGTTTTGACTGATATACTACTTGAATCAGATTAAAGTGCTGGTGCAAAGTATCAGATTTATATAGCTTTAAAACTGAGAGACTAGTTTTCGTATCAACGGACAGACAGACGGACATGGCCAGATCCACTCGGCTGGTGATGTTGACCAATAATTTTTATACTTTATAGGGTCGGACATGTCTCGTTCTCTGCGTTGCAATCTTCTGGTCAAAATTAGAATACCCTCTGCAAGGGTATACAAATTACAAACAGACATTCTACAACCTGTATTTTTAATTAAAATGTTGCCACAAACTTTGCATTCTCAGGAGGACCCTTTGGACTCTACTTAAGTATTAAATTCTGTGGGAAATTTATCAACTAATGCAGCAGCAGCATTCGCTGCTTTAAATGTGTTTACGAGATGCGGTTTTGATGTCAACGATGCCCCCCTTTTCAATGGAAATCTACAAGGACACTCGGATATAATGCCATTGGCTGAATGTTAATGCTGCACTTAAAAAAAATAGGAAAACCAAATAAAACAATCGGTACCCTTTATTTGTGTGAATTATTTTAAGTGAATACGAAAGGATTACTAATTTAAAGAAATAATAACAAAACGCATTTTTTAAATGAAGTGTAACTTAATAAAAGAATTCAATTAAAATCATTTTATTAAACGAAAATGATTTCAATTCAATATTATTTTTCAGTTTATTAATTATGCATATATTAACTAATTTTATTTTAGAAAATTCCTCTGAATACCTATTAAACTAGTAAATATAAGATTCAAGTTTGATTTAATTTGTTTGTGGAAATGATCCCGATTTTGTTCAGTGGTTATTTCTATGATAACTTGTTTATGCTCACATCTGTTCGCGTCGCGCCTCCTCGGCGGCGGCGGTGTCCTGCATGAGTTCGCCTCCATTCTTCTCCTCGTCCGAGTCCAGCCCGCCGGCTGACTTCAATGGTATCTTGTTCATGGCATCCTCGTTGTTGTGGTGCACCATTTTGTGGGCATCCGCTGCTCCAGCTGCTCCCGTTCCCGTGGCTGACGTTCCTGTTCCGGCTCCTGTTGTTCCGGTGCTCCTATGATATTGGTATATATATATTGGTATATTTAGAATTGAGTCACAGAAAGCAACAGATAATTAGCAGGGCGCTGGAAAATGTGCAACAGTTTTCGCCAGCAGGCTTCAGCGCGAACTGAAACCGAAAGCGCCGGCAATCTCAAACGATTCGCAGCCATCGACAAACGGCAACTACAATTTCTACGGTGGTACCTCGCTAATACAACCATCGAGAAAAACAAGTTTAAGTAACACAGAGAAGAGAGAAACATAGTGTAAAAACTAAGTATAAACAGAAAAATACTATTTTAAGCTTCCTACTTTGTCGCAACTTAAGGGACCAGAATTTTGTATTTTTTTCCTTCAAAGAATAGTTCAATGTTTTTTCGAAAGAATCGTGGGAAATGTAAATAATTCGTAATAACCTTAAACTTTAACAAAATAATTTTTAGTTTGCAATACTCTGAGATTTTGTTGCTGCAAAGGACGTTCCACTGTTGGATTAAACCAACAACTAGAACCTCGCTGTCGTCATCGGCAACTTTGATGGCAGGATGTGGCTTGTGTGCCCGCCCACCAGTTTTCCCTCCCCTCCCCTCCCCCTGCGGGTGGGCAAGTGCTGACTTCAAAATGGGTCAGACAAGCGTCAAAGTCAGCGTCAGCTGCGGCAGCGACGCCAGCGGCGACGCCGGCAGCGCAGCTGGCAATGCATTTTCCTGATTCTCGGGAGTAGATTTTCATTTGCTGTTGCGACCATAAACATAATTGAATGTTGTGATTGTAAAACTCGCGTCGTTCGCGGAAATCGCGGGAGGAAGCCGGTGGTTGGGTGGGTTCTAAGGTGGGCATTGGGCATTGGGCATTGGGCGTTGACTCCACCGCCAAGTCATCGCGGGAATTGGGTTAATTGCTCGCATTCGCCGGCACTAAAAAAATGCAGCAAAAACGGGTCCGGTCAGAGCAGCACCTTTGCACTCGGTCCTGACCTGCACCACATTTGTAATTGTTGTCGTCGCCACTCGCACGAAATCACCCCCCTTCGGAAACACCCTTCGGAAGCCCCCCCATCGGAAACCCCTAGGAAAATCCCCTAGATGACGATAACAATATAGCAGGGTGCTCTATCAAGAAAAAATAAATAAATAAAATAGCAAGTGCAATTAAATTATATTAATTAAAACAGTTGAAAAATATCACACAACATTTAATTATGAGAAATTGGAAAATATTTCTGTATTTACTCAAAGGCAAAAGAGTTTTCCACCAAGATCCACCTTAATGTTTTTGTTGTTAGTAATGCTTTTCTGGGAACTGGGAACTATGTGGTTGTTGCTTCCAATGGCCTGGCTAATGGGAGGCATTCGCGCTATTTTTGGGTCAACTGCATTTAATTTCGGTTCAGTTTCGTTAAATGGTCGGTCGGTCGGTCGGTGGGCACAGAAGCAAACCAAGAACCAAGAATCGCCCGGCCACAATTATGAGGCATTCGAAATGCAATTTGGGTTTACGATCCCACATTTCGCCCATTCCGACTCTAAAAAATGGCACATTGAACTCAAATACACTACAGTTGCCCTGCCATGTCGAAAGTAAATTAAATGCACATTTTTCTTGTTTTTGGTTTGTTTCCCTTTTATTGATTGCTATTGCCCGCAAGACTCGAACGACAGGTGGCGTGTGAGTGGCGGGTTTAATTACTCAAATGAAGCCATCGGAACAAAGTTGAGTTTCTAGACTAATGGATGGCATTTGGTTACCAAGTTGCGAGCAGAATAAGCTCAGATCTATATATTTTAAAATATATTCTTTTAATTTGTTTTAAGTTAGCACAAACTATTTTATAGTTTGCTTTATTGTTGTATTTTTTATTATGGAACTCTTCATCAAATACGTTAACAAAAATCCCTCAAATTTTCTCCCCCATTTTTTTGTAACAACTAACAATACATTTTTGTATTATATTTTAATTGAGACATCGGCGCATGCGCAGCGCCTCCAGCGCCATAAATAAATATCGGAACCGACCATCATTATTGTCTACGTGCGTCGCCTAACCGATGACCAATAATTTCGAATAGCGAAATCTAAATAGGAATAAAAGCCAATGGCAAATGGGTTGTCCACTGTTTCGATTGGTATAAACCAACAACTTATAAGGACAATCAGCACATACAAATGTACATGTCCAAAAAGATGTTTTTATTTACATATGTCTTACATAAAAATACTTGAGTACATATATTAATTACCCATTATATATTTAATCCGAAATAGTGCTTGCTTTCATCTTTACCCGATTTCATATCAGAGTTTTTCAAAAAAAATGAAGAAAGCGCAGAGCCTTCAGATAGAAGACAATGCTGAATATGACGAATGGGGAAGCAGACAGAGAAAAATATCGGAAAAACTGAGATATGGGTCATTCGGTACAGTGAGAGGTTGATTTTTGCAGTGCGTGGATATATATTTAAATAGAACACAATTTATTTTTTATAATTTTTTGCTTACTAATTTTCTATTACACGGAATAAAAAGTTCAGAATTTTCATTATTAATGGTCAGAACAATAAAATATGATTATCATTTATATTTTATTTATACCAATTGTACGTAGATTTTGGCAATGTTAAATATATTTAAATGATTAATACATTCTTTAATTTTAAGTCCCATTCTTAATCTCAAAATTGTACTCCCATCCATTTCCCAATATTCAAAGACACAATGACACTAAATTAAAATATATTTATGGTTTATGCTTCATTGTGGAATACAAATATCTAGCAACTCGTTTGATTTTTTTTTTAATAATGAATTCATCGAGGGAGCAAGGGCAAAGATATAGCCATAGATCACGGCCGATCGGGCATATCCAAGCCCAGAAAAAAAAACCAATAGCTATTTGCATTTCGTTACGGCAAGCAATTAAATCAACAATTTGACAAAAAACAAATACAATTAAAATTCACAAGACCGGCGCAAATAAATCAAATAAAGCCAAATCGACCGAGGGCCGAAGCCCAAAATAGTGTGCACCATGATGTACGATCCACCGAACCACCCAGCCCAACCGTCATTAAAATCAAACACAAATTTCAGTGCATGGAAGGAGATAATGTTTGCTTTCGAACTTCTCGACCCACAAACGAAATCTGGACAAAAACTGCAAAAAATCTGTCCAAAAATTAAAAATGTGTGTTTTGCTTTTAGGAGACCTCAAACTGACCCCGTTCCCAGGTTTACGACGAGCCCGGCCATACATTTCGAAGCTATTTTTAAATTTTTACTCTGTTTTAGTTGTCAGCTTTTTATGGAAAAAAAACGTTCTTGCAATCGCATGGACAATGAAATTATGACAATACTAAATTCCTATTTTGTTTTTATGATGGTGGGCCGCAGGCTATAAACTAACTATCACACAGCTAGAACAACTATAAAACTAAGTGATCATAAATGTAATGTTGCAAAAAAGCTCTAAGAAAAAATGGAATATAAGAATATTTTATTAAAAAAGATCACAACTGAAATGATTATTATTTAAAGAATTCAAATAATAAACAACATTTGCGAAAATTGAAATGAAAATTGATTTGTTGCAATTAACTATGGCTTAATTTAAAATCGTTTTGGCATATTAATTTTTATTATAAAACCAATTAAACATTATATTTATAATATTTTTAATAAGCTAATAGTTTTAATTCAAGTAAACGATTACTTTTCAAATTAAAAATTATAATACCTCTGCAAGGGTGTGCATAAATCATATGCCTAATGTTCGAACTGTTCGATTATCAAATATATAGACATTGAGGATTTTGTTGTCATGTCTAGCCCTTTTATCGCGACACAAAGATAATCAATTCAGTTTAGGCTTAATGGGAAATTTCACAGTCCCAACCGCAGACGGAAAATAAAAACAAGAGCCACCCAAAGATAAGGAGTCGGAGAATTTCGAGTCCGAACAAAGATCTGTTACTTATGTGAGGGATGGGTTGCTAGGGCTTTAGTTATAGCATGAGCCCTGAGTTAAATCCATTCGATTGTTGTTGTTGGACTCCTCTTGACACATTTCGCATTTTTCCAATGCGATCCAATTCGTGACAGTGCAAATTGATCTCTCGCCCAAAGTTCAGGGACGTTTCGCTTCCCCCCAGATAAGTAGCGCAGTCGAAATGCGGGTGCATATATACTACGGATACATATATGCGAAGCAGATACATATATATATGGGTGTTATAGATAGACACAGGCAGATATTAGCTGGCATGGCCATAGACTCTGTGTCGTGTTCTATATGATTTTAGTTTTTTTTTTTTTGTTGTTGTTTTTTTGTGGGTTGATTAAGTTGTCAGCAATCAGCAAGATACTCGGCTGAGACTCGGCTCCGAAAACGAGAGACAGCGTTTAGCGTCGATTATTGTTAGACTAAGTGGCTCGATCCCAGATCTGTGGAGCTAACAATTGAGCGGGCTCTTGGGGACTACTAGATTGATAAAAGAAAAGCATAAAACTCGGAAAAAAATCAAATGCCTCAAAAATCCTGCACCAAAAATTATGCGGGATCACCAAAATGAAGACCCCAAGATAAGCCGGGACAAAGGAGTTCTTTTAGTTTCTTCGAAAGATATTTGGGGTTTTTAATCTTTTGTAAGCTTTTCAAAAAAATACATAATGGTCTCATGGTTTCCATATTGTATTACTCTTTGGCATAGAACTCGAGAACTTTGTTGGAAATTAAATACATATTTTCACAGGCGGTTCTTAATGGTCAATAAACTGTATGCGAAGGAAATGTTTGATAACACTTCCTTTCTTCTCTGTATGCAAAAATAAATAGCGATAAAATTATAGGAAAAGTGCCAGTTCTTATTTCCCTTTTGAGCTCTTCTCTTTGGTTTGGACTTCCCCAGACAAGAGTAACATATTTTATTTTTCCATGAATCCACAAACTTCCGCTTCGCCAAAGAAATTATAATTTTTCTGTACTTTTCAATGACGATTCTCTGAAAGTGGCTTTTTTTATGGAATAAATATTATAGATTAAGATAATATTTTAAATTCACTGACATGTAACCTGAGAATAGTGTCTTAAACGATTCGGGCTAAAATCCATTTTCCAAATTCTTGAATATATTGCGGGAATTCGCATGGTTGAATTGTGAAACATATTCAAAATTGGTATTGCCAAATTGTTTTCAATTAATTTTTCATTCCATTGAACGCTGATTTATGGAATTGTCTCGCTTAGTTTTGGATATTAATGGATTTCGGCCAGAAACTTTTCGTATTTTAGAAATGTGATAAATGGCCCCTGCTTCCTGTTTCTTTCTTTTTGTAAAAAGTTTTAACAGAGGCAAACAAAATTTAAATGATATTTTAAAAAGCATTTTTATCCTTTTTTAAAAGGTGTGTTCTGTTTATCTTCATTTCATTCTGAGTGAGATTTTCACAAAAAATGTTGAATTATTCATTATCATTTATCAACAATTTTAAAATACTAATTATTGAATGCTGCTTTTCCTTGCTGTGCACTCCGATGACCTTCGGCAACAGATAGCAAAAGATAACAAAAGCAACAAGAGTGCATCTCAACAAGTGTTTCTGGTTTTTTTTTTTTTTGAGTATTTTGAAAAACGTTTTTTTTTACGCATTTGGCGGCATTTTTGGCGTCTGGCATTTATTTGGCTTTCATTCTTTGGCCGACGCCTTTGTTTCGTCGCTGCCTTTGGTTATTTATAAATATAATAATTGCAAAATGAAACTGAAAGCACACAGAGATATCTGGTTCTCTCAGATCCTTTTTTTTACTTGGCCCTAGACTTGGACTTGGACTTGCCGCTGCCGCCAACGTCTCCAACATATTTTATTTTATTTTTTGTTTTTTTCTGTTTCTGTTTCTTGCCTCCTCTTTTAATTTTTTATTTATTTTTCGTCGGTCTGTGGTGGACAGTTTTTTGCTCAGGTGGGCGGACCTGATGAATGCCGGCCCAGCATAAAATAAAAACAACATGAAACCAACATACAAAAAATAACAACAAAAAAACAAAGAGACACTTCTTGTGTGAATTACGATCTTGCAATCCTGATACGCACACGCACCGCCACAAAAATCGAGCAAAAACTATATTAAATATATATGTTTCTTGTCACCTTTTTCGCGCGGGATCTTAAGTTTTGGTAAGATTTTTATAAATCGCGCGCGATTTCGATTTGGTTTTGCCGCACAGAAATTAGAAATCGCTCCACGAATTTTGTTTTGGCGTGAGATTATACGCGTATGTATGTATATACGGCCTATCTATATATGCATATATATGCGTAAGTTTTCTATAATTTTCAATTATATTTTTAACTTGTATTCCCCTAGGTTTGGAATACGATTTTTTAGTCGCGTGTCTCGTCTGCGACGTCGTCTGCGTCTGTTGGTCAACTGAATTAAGAACGGCCGCTAACGATGACGATGAGCCGGCTGCGAAGGCGGCGGCGACTGCGACGCCAGCAGCGACAGTGCTGTCGGTCTGGCCGTTTTCCCTCCAAAATTGCATAGTTCTAGATAAGCATATCGGAGCACCATGTGCATTTTCGTTCAAATTGTATAGTTCTCAGAACGGTGAATCATAAGACACGATGTTCTGTAGCATTTCAATCTCACAAATAGCTAATATTTATGTTTTTAAGCAACTTACATATTCCAGTAAATAATCAATGGAATATATTTATTTAATATATCAATTATAATCTAAAAGTAATAATACTGGAATATTTTTTTTTTTAATCTATATAAAGTAAATATAAGAATGTGATGCAATAGTTCTGCCTATAATACAAAATTTAAAATTATGTAAACTCCTTTTATATTCATATTTTATATATTTTAGCTTAATGTGGTTGGGATTAATTAATTGCGTATTGCATTTTCTTTATCCTTAATTGAGATATCACTTATAACATATGATCATCCGATTTTATACCCTTGCAGAAGGAAACATCTCCGACCATAGTACGAGTATGTATGATAGGCATCACCAGTTATGTCGATCAATCCGTATTTTCGGTGCATAGCAAACCTTCAATATTTTTTAATATTATTATTTAGAAATTACCGTTTAATTCCATACCTGATGTCTTATCAACATCGGACCACTATATACTCAAGCCATATAAATGGCAAAGGGAGAAATGGGACATTGAGCAGAAAGAACTCAGTCGTTTCAAGAGATAATTCATTATTTTTGGGAAATATGTTTTCCAAAGCAGTTTTTCAAAATATTACAATAATCGGACCCTATCTATCCTATAGCTGCCATATCTGCCAGCAAGGGTGTTCCAAGCTTTGGACAATTAGAGAGGCTTCCTATCTTCATGTCTCATGTTAGTTAAAATAGTTCTTGTACCATAGATTTGCGAGGTCTTTAATATATAAAATACTTCAACATATAGTCTTAAAAAAAAGGCATTCATTTCATTTAAATATTTAATAGACTTAATGTAGTATCCATTTCATTTGTAGCTGTTTTTTGGGGCATCTCTGGCTGCGACTGCTATTCGTCTAGCCGAGTGGGCAGCGCATCAGCTGCGATGTATTTGCTGGTTGTTTGGTTGTTGTTTGGTTGTTGTTATTGGCAGTTGGTGTTGCTTTGCTTTATGCAGTGCAAATTGTTGCTGGCGTGCGGATATCACAAAAAATTAGACGACACCGATGGACGATGGAAGCGCACAGCTCCCGTGATTTAATTCTCGGGCTGCGATTGTTCTTGCGGGCTTGTACACATACTCGTATACATTTTTGTATTCTTTTCGGGGGGGAGGTTTTGATGGGGGGCGTGGCATGGATACCACCCACCCGCCGGCGGGCCATTAAGAGCAATTTGTTGACAGTGACACACAAAATGGTCACACACACACACACACACACATGGCGACAAAAGCAGGCTCAGGCAAACAAACCAACCGCAACCGAAACAATTCCATGACATCACCAAATCACTTTAATTGCGGTTAAAGAGAGAGGAGAAATATAGTTAAGGATACAAATCTGTTTTCCAACAGCTACATTTCCCTCGACTACGATATCTTGATTAGATTTTGTGTCTCTGCTTCCTGGCTTCCTTGGACTTCTTTGAATTGTCAACTCCCATTGAATGTCGACCAAGTCTGGTTTGGAAGCCTACTACTAAAACTGGCATCCCTCGATGTTGGAACAGGTGGAAAAAACCAAGAAAAATAGACTATAGTGAGCTATAGTGAACGTGTGCTTACAGCAGCAAGTAGATAAATAGGGGAATTCCACATAAATATAAAAAAGTTTCAACTTAATTTAAAAATGTGTTTATGCCCAGTGAAGCATATTGTAGTTTGGTATTATTTTAACTTTAATAATGAATATACTAGTACATACAATTAAAATCTGAAAATGTATACAAAATGCATTATGCTCATGATATATTAATTGAAGTTAGAAAACGATTGACTTAAGATTTGCATATTGACTCTGTTTTATTGGGCAAGCAAGACTACAGATACAGCTGCACTACTACTAGAGTTTACAATAAGGGTAAAGAGTCACCTATCGGGTATGCCGGATTAACCTAACCCAATCCAATAATTGAAGCCAATATGAAATTTTATCTTTTAGCTTTTAAATTAGGAAATTGAACCATATTCGCCAGCTTTTATTTTTAATTTACAGAGCTATCAACTTGACCGGGGCTGCAAGTGGGACTGCTTCCATGTTCGCGTTTGTTTGTCTGGCCATCGTTTGACCATCGGCTCCACACATCCGCTGTGCGTGTGTCTGATTTTCATTATTCCCATTTTGCTCTTTATGCATATTTGTTGTACTATTTGTGTGCCTTTGTGGGGGCACGCAGATTTCCGCTGCAGCCTGCTGCTTGCTGCTTGCTGCTTGCAGCTTGACATTTGCCAGTTGCCAGTTGTCTATGTGTGATAAGAGCGAAGCAGCAGCAGCAGCGGCGAAGGAGGCTGCTCATGGAAGCATGTCAATTGCACAAAGATAGATACAACTCTATATATTTGCATTCGCGATGTCGTGCTGGTAATTTGCCATCAGCAGCAGTAGCAGCTGTAGCAGCAGAAGCGGCAGCGCAGCAAAAGCTGAATAGCCAAATCCACGGCAACTGGAAAATCAAAAGCTGCGGAGACGACAAAACGAAAAAAAGAGCTAACGAATAAAAAATTGAAATGTGTGTCAACAAATTGCTCAAATTATCAGCAGTTGAGCGCGGTTTAGGAATACTCAGAAAAAAAAGATAATAATTCCATAATCAATTTTAAACAAGGTAAATTTGCGAATTTAACACACAGCAAATTGATTCGTTCTTCGTTTGGCTAATAGATAATCAAATAAACGAATAATTATTTACGAAAAACTTTAATTAAATCTTTAAAAATGGTAAAAACGTATAATTGTATCCATAATATATAAATTCTATAAAAGAAGGAAATCAACTTTTAAACATTATTAACTATATATTCATATATATTTTGCAATATTGTTGGGCCAAAGCTATGTTTGGTATATTTATTTTTATTGATTGCTAAATTCATAAAATCTATTTTAAATTTTTGTTTTTGTAGTTTACTGTAGTTAAAGTCTTTTGCGAGTGTATATGTATATGTATGTTCAACATTCACTCAGCAGGGGAAAAGAGAAAGAGAGGGCTGGAGCGGGGTAGACAGAGAGGGCTATAGTGTACTTGAAACACACGCGTGTGGGCGGACTGGGCGAGGAATCGCAATCAATCCGCATGACAATGGACTAATTACAGTGAATACATCACAGGGGATCTGATCATCATCATCCCACCCGAAGCGAGCCCTCGACATTAAATCACCACTCAACATAACATACTTGACCCTGCCCGATCTGCCCTTTTTGGTGTGATTGGTTTTTTTGGCGTTTGGTTCGATTTTCGATTCGAACTTGTTAATTTGCATACTATTAAATCATGGCTACCGTTAACCAAAGAGATTATGGCTCCGTGCGTAGGAGTTCGGATTTTAAGAATGATCGATATGTACGAGTATGTATGATGGAAATTAAAATACATGCTTACAATGTGCAGATACCGAAAAGTAAAACAATACACAAAACAAAAATTGTAATAAATGCATATCTTTTGTTATTTAAAATGACTTGTGACTTGTAAAATAATTAAAATAAATTTAGCACATACTACATACATACATAAATATATTATTCAAAATTATTTTCATTAAAACTTAACTTAAAAATTAACCACACATAATATTATTTGCATTTCTAAAGCTCCATATCTAGTCACAAGCCCAACCCTAACTGAATAATATTTTTTTTGAGGTGCGAATGCAGCGCAGATACAAAAGTATCCATCACTTGCAATTTTGGTTGGAGCGTTGGTTGATCTCCACGCCGACGCAATTACGTCACAAATTTATTTAACCGGCTGCCCTTGTCCCGATATTTCCTCTTTTTTTACACTCGAACTCGAAATCAAGATTTATATTTTGGGATTGTTCTTTGGTAACAATTAAAAATTGTGAGTTATTGCTTTTGTTTTCTTTATTTTAATTAAGTTATTTTTTTATTTTTTTTAGTTTTAAAAATAAAAGTATTAAAAAATTATTTTTTTATTATATATTTATAATATATTTCTTTAAATTCCATTTTCCAAGTTTGTGTTGTGTTTATTTTTGAACTTGTCACTTGTCTGTCTGCCATTTGGAAAATAAACAACAATTGATCGGCACTGGCCATTAATTCCCACCTTAAGGAAAAAAAATAAAATATATACAAATATACATACACACACGCATACACACAGATATGTAAGTATGGTAAATATATCTCCTTAGGGAGATGGAGGCACTTGGCGGTCTTATTAATTGGTCGTTGAGATGTTTTCCTCGCCTGTGTTTCTGGTATTTTCTGTTGTTTTTGTTTTTCCTCGGCTGTTGCTTTTTGAAGTGCTCTGCAGTCGGTTGCGCTTTCATGTGGCATCCACCCTGACCACGCCCCCACACCGGAGATACTTCCCCGCCCCCGATCGTCCTGAAAACTATTTTCAGTTCGTCTGACACACATCGAACAACAAAACAAAAACAGAAAAAAGGGGAAAACTGTGCGAAGAAAAAACGCGGGAAAAGCGGAAAAATTATGGAGGTGAGTAATTGTTTACATTTCGCTTCTTGTGAGCTACTTTAATGCTCAGCATGTGACCCCGCTCACTTTTACCCGCCACCTTCTCCCGCAAAAAAACAAAAACACAACACAAAAATGTTACTTGTTGGTTTTTCCTAGCCTTTTCTTAGCATTTCCTTTATTTGATGGATTATTTTGCGGTCCACTGAGAACCAAGAAACTTAAAACTTGAACTAACAGCAATAAAAGTGCACACACTGAGAGCAAAATAAGTTTGTGATCTCATGTAAATGTAAACAAAATTCAAACGATTTGATCTTTGATTACCTTGAATTTTCTCAAGCATTTAGAGAAACGTAAACAATTTGCTTAGATTTTAGATTTAAATTTTGGTCTCAGCATTGGCAGTACTTTCAACTATTATGCCTTAAATTAACCTAATAATAATTCAGTATATTTTCTTTTTCGCCAAGGAAAAGAAGCGAAAACATAACATTCCGATGTTCTTTTAAAAAGTTTCTTTATAAATTTTACATTTAATTTATAAAAACATTTCTTCTAATTAGTCTTAATTATTTGTTAAGACTAAATCACTCAAATGCATATTTACAATAAAATATAAGTACGAAATTATTAAGTATGTATTATACATATGTATGTACATATAAAGATAGATGTATGTTATCCTTCATATATATATAATGTATTATTATTTAATGTGAACAATTTAATGTATTTTCTTGAAAATTGTATTCGATGACTAAAGCTTTTTGAATGTTCTTTCTTGGAAACTAATTATTTGTTTTATAAATCCAACTATTCGGATGAATGACAGGAAATGTGTGAAATCAGTTTAAAGTTCCATAAAATATGTGATTCGTTAAAAGTACTATAAAAACTAAAGGAACTGTTCCAAAAAAAAAAAACACAACTCATTTCTGGGAAATATTTAAAAATATATACATATATTGTTGAGGACTTACGATTGCAGTGTGGAGAGATTTGTGGCCGAGGCACCAACGCCGCATGCCGTGGAATGCATTTTGCAACTTTGCTGATTTTATTGTTCCTCTTTAATTTTGTTTTATATTTTGATGCCAGCAGCTGGCCAAACAAAGGTGTATTCAAAATTGAATAGTTTATGCCTTTGCACGCACAGAAAAAATTGAAAAATAAAGATATACGAGCAACAGATCACTTAAACCCGAGAGTAAGAGAACAGAAAGGGGCACGGTTGGATTAGCTCGGCTGGCTTCGATGGAATTTAATTCTGATCTTAGAGCTGCTTTCTGCTGCCAGTTGATGATGTAGGATGCGCACTATTTTACTCTTGCTTTTACTTTAACTTTCAAAGCGACAGTTAGAGGCTGCGGCGGCGGCGGCGGCGGCATTCGCGACGTTCAATATCTGACTGAATTCTCGCTTTCCACCGGAGATCCCGTCGGAGACGCTCGGCAGAGCAGCGGCAGCGCAGCAGCCGTGCAGCCAACGCAGGCAACGCAGGCAGAGCCATTGGGAACCCATGCCACCTCATAGCCACATCCACATCCACAGCCAAATCCGAGTCCAAATCCACCCACGTGGGCTGGCCAATTGTTGCTGCCTGCTATAATTGTTGTTGTCTTAGCATAAACATTTGAGCATCCAAGTACAGTGCGCTAGGTGAAGGCAATACAGAAAACATCGAACTCCATTCTACATTTAATCAAAATATTTTATATAATTCTTAAAAACATTCCTATATAATATAATTTAATTTTTATATCATTTTTATCATCATCTTTTGATTGAAATTAATCTAGCAATATCTATTATTATATGAAATATGTTTTATTCCAAAGAAAAAAGTTTAAGATTCCCGATTTAAGCCGTACTTCATAATAATACATATGTATATAATACATTTACGATTTTTAAACCTCCTTAGATGTTATACAATTCCAAAAAAAAACAGATAACTGATCTTCCTAGTTTTCTTTTCCTAAAATTACAGCTTTGAAATGCACCTTCCTTAAAAATAGTTTAAAAATACACAGTAAAATAAATTGCCGTAGATGTTGGTGTTTTCTTTTTTATTGTTCGAAAATGTGCAAGTGTGTGGGTGAGCAGTGCATGTCATTGTTTTATTTACCATATCAAAAACACTGGCAACATCAGCAGCATTAAAGGTACTTATACTCGTATAGGTGGCGTATGAGCAATGTGGCAGGCAATCTATTGACTGAAAACGAACTTAGTTCAACGTCATGTATTTATGTAGCCAGAAAGAAATTACATTTAGCGATCTCCATCAGTTCCGGCGAATAGTTCTCCCGGTTATCCGAACTGGCCGACACATGTTGTCGGTTGGTTAGTTTGCGGTGGCCGTAAATTGCATGAATCACGCCCGGATAAAATATACCCCCATAAAATCCGGAGGCAAACGTTGGCCAGCGAAAGTGAAATGTTCTCCAATGGATGGATATATGGCCAGAGACATAGATTATATCAACTGATAGATTGCCGGAATACAAAAGGCAGAGAGTAAAGTTTATGGATTAGCCAGCGAAAAGAGCGTAGTTGCAATTATTTTTCTTGTATTCAAGGGGGACAATGATTTAGAACTAGAACCAGGACTATAAAAATAATATTTGCATAACCTATTGATATAACTATTTAAAGAATTGTATTAAAAAGTACATATAAGCAAATAAAAAAAAAAATTACCTATTTTAAGTACGAAAAGATGTAAAAAAAATTATATCACCATATTTTAATTCATTACTATCAATGTTTAAAAATGGAAAAAAATGTATATATAAGATTTTTTGCTTTTTATATTTTTTAAATTTTTTTACAAACAATTATACAAATGTTGGTGCTAATAATTATTTCATAGATTTGTTTTTGTAAGGCTTACAGAATATTAAATATAAATACAATTTTCTATTTTCGATAAATATATTCAAATTAAACAGAAGTAAGGACATAAAATGTATTACTTAAAGTTTTTAACCCAAACCACTTAAGACTGAAATTTTTAACATTTGCACCGATCTTTTGGATCCAGTGCAACTGCCTCCTCGTAATTCCAGAGAAACTAAATAAAAGAATGAACTTCGGGGGGGACTGTTCCCATCCGCATTTTTCTTCTACGTCCCTGACTACACCTATAAACAATCCGCCACTTGTTTGTTTACAATACCCGAAGGCGGCGGATCTGCTCCCCTTTGGAACAGAAAAAGATCGGAATATTGGAATCACGAAAACCGAAAAAAGAATTCAATTTCGAAATTCAAGCGCTATGTGAGACTTTCCAGCTGGCCGTGTAATAAAGCGCCGAGGGGAGTGCAGGGAAGGGTTCGCCACAAATCCCAAAAAAAAAGAAATTGGAAGAAAAATAAAAAGAATTTTTGGTTTTTTTCCGAGGGGAAGGTGGAGGAGCAAGCAGGCACTTATGTACTTAGGGCGATGTGAGATGTGAAGTCGAGAACACGCAGAAACACACTCGCCTGGCCACTTGACATTGATGGCCGAGGATTTTCCGGGGAATGGGTTCCTCATTCGAGTGGTGTCACTTGGCCCCGTTCCCTAAATCCACCCGAAGAGCTCGTAAAAATCCATCCCACAGATACAAAAACTCACGAAGTGACATCAGCCTGCAAACAATTTTCGCTCGCTTCGTGTTCGAATTTCGTTGGCCAAATTCGAATGAAAAAAATGTCTAACGGATGAAGACGGAATGAAATTTGGCCAATACTAAAATTGTCTCTCAATTAATTTTCAATTGGCACAAAATACGCCAAAAACCAAACGAGGGAAAACTAATACATAGGTTAAGCGAATCTCAAATACCCTTAAGTATATACATAATAATAACTTAATAATAATAATAATAATAATAATAATAATAATTAAAGACCTTTAAAATATTTACTAAATTTGGAAAAATGTATTAAATAAAGTAATAAACTCAATATAATTTTTCGTATTATATAGCATTAACGTATTAACTTTTACAATAAGGTTCATAAATTAAATATTTAATAGAGCATTTTAGCTTATAGAATACATTTTTAAAAATTATAAAATGTTTAATAAAAATATTTTTGCGTTTATTTATTTAAGAAACAAATATTTTCCAGCCAACATTTTAGATAGATTTTGAATTAAAATAGTTCCAACCAACCGACATAATGAGATAGATAGTATTTCATGGATAGAGTAGCTAGAGAAACGAGAAGCCGAGGGAGGTATCAATTAAAATTGGAGTCGCGTGGCGATTAGCGCCATTATCCGATATCCGCAATCGCAGTGGGCGCAGTCAGAGTTTCCGGTGGACCTCCACTTTCCCAGCCCCACCCAAAACATTTCTATTTCCCTGCACGGAGGGAAAAGTGGGCCTACTACTACAAATGGAGATCAAATAGAATAAAATGCAATACTCTTTGTATACATTTTTGAAAATATCCATGTTCTTTAAATTAAAGCTTAGTCAATATAATTATTACTATATTTCCCGTCCCAATTTTCCACACAGCAAGAATGGGAAAAGAAAACCCACAAATTGATATCAATACTTGTTATTTACATTTTTTACAAAATATCCCCTCTAAATTGAAGCCTATTTATTGGCACTAATAAATATAATTTGAAATTATTTTACTATTGCAACTACTTTTCTGAGTGTTCCCTAAGGTCATGCCACCAACTGATTTAGCGTTCATTGGCCTTATTGTTGTGTTTGGCCACGGATTGGTTTATTGTTGTACTATTTTCTCTGGCCCATAAGCTTTGGGATATGCAGGCCCAATAACAACAAATCGGAATATAGCCAATGTGGAATGTTGGTCGGAACAAAATGTTTTCTTAATTCCAAAACTTGTTCCTTTATCTAAGCTACGAGTTTTTTTTTTATTGATTTTAAATAAGTAGTGTAATTTTTAAATTTAGTAATTTCTTAGAAAATTGATTCGGGCGGAGGAAATTCTTCGCCTTTCGAAGTGTGATTTTTCAAACTGCGCATTTGTTCCTTCTTGTAGAGATTAATCCAGGTAAGGATAAACGGGCGGTTCCATCTCCGCCTTTTCCGCAGGTCGAACTTGCAGCGTCTGCCAGAGAGTCCTCTTCGTTGACACAGATTTTTCGGGCCTATTCCGGCGCTTCTGCAGCTCACTGTAGGAGGGCGGTGGCGGATTCCTCGAGAGAATCCCGCGATGCCGTCGAATCATTCGACGCTCTGGCACCCGGACCGGGGTCAGCCAGCGCAGCTGCTCCAGACGGAGATGGTGGCGCTGTTTGAGAGTGCGGGAGGCGCAGTACGGCCGGACAGTGATATAGTACACTATCTCGATCACGGAGAAGATGCTAAAGCCCATGAAGAGACCCAGCAGGCCGCCGGTGTTGGCTGCCGCAACGATCGGATGAGTTTCCCAAAATAAATATATACGTGTATGGACAAGCTATTTAGTATAACATTTTCCACTCACACAAGAACTCCGTGAAGCCGAACATCTCGGACTTGGTGGTGCTGCGGAATATATTGGTCATGTAGTAGAAGTGCAGAATGGAGAGTTCGCTGGAGTTGCTGTGCGGCCCGTGGAATATGTATTCCGGCAGATTCCCGCCGGCCCGGAACCGCGGATCCGACACAATGGAGGCGGTGGAGACGGTGGCCTTGTAGGTGAGCTCGAAGCATCCCGGCCAGCAGCTCTCGCAGGAGAGGTTCGTCATCGAGGACTCGATCTCCGTTTGGACCCGATCAGTGCACACATTGTCGTTGGGTCCGCACACCCTGGCCAGCGGATCGATCCTTGGCAGATAGTACAGCACACAGCTGCACTCGCGGAGCAGCAACTTCGCCTCGCACTCCAGCTCGCAGTTCTTCCGCGAATAGGCCCGGTAGTAGGTCAAATCGTTCTCATCCGAGAAGAGGCAGCGCCGCACAGATCTCTTGATGGTTCGGATGGTGGGCAGGGCGTCCTCGTAAACCGGTTCGATGGGTATCCGGGCCTCCCGTCCGGCGGTCACCACAAAACCATAGTTGCTTAACTTCGGCAATTCGGCCGGATTGTGAACGAGGACCTTTTCGGAAATACTTAATTAAGTTAAGCAAAATTAAGAACATTTTGCGTTTCAAGAGCTCATTAAACAAACTGAAAGTTTGTATGAATGTTTGCTTAAAAGTGCTGTTTCTAATAGTTTATTTTTTAATAATCTTACGTGTATATAAAGAAAACATTAAGTTAGGACTTGTTTTGAAATACAGTACAATAATGCAGCACAATACCCAATTTATATGTTGCAATAATGAAAATTATGGTTTTTTATTGATTCAAAATGGTTAGAAAATATCGAAATACTTCGAAACACACTTAAAACAATTGCAGAATAATATAATTTAATTATACTCACAAATTAATGTGGCTTCAAAAACCGCTTATCGAATATCCGAAAAAAAAACATTTTCTATACCCACCTTAAAACCGACGCTCATCGACTTGGTGCAGTAGTACTCCGATATGGAGGCATTCAGCACCACTGTGAGACCCATCCGGATTCCTGTGCCGCCCGAGGTTCTCGGGTAATAAAACTCCGGCAACTTGCGGGCATAGCCCTTCTCCGGCGTCCAATCGATGGCTTCGTAGCGAGAATTCGGTTGTGCCGACTCCCAGCGCACATCCTCACTGTAGTTCATGAACAGATAGGATGGGTCCAGAGCATTGAAATTACAGCACAGCCCGTCATCCGTCAGTATGGAGTTGAAGAGCAGGGAGCACTCCTCCTCGCGGGATCCAAAGCTGCAGTACAGGAGCATCTTCTCGCAGGGCTGGGCCACCTCCACGAGGATCGCCTTGAAGTACTTCCAGGTGCCGATGTAGGAAATGGTGTTGTCCGCCCCCTGATCGCACAAGCCCATCAGCAGCGAGAAGTTCGTGCTCGACCGGGAGATGCGGTTCACCTTGGTGAGCAGAGCCTGGTTCAGGTTGCAGATGGTTATCGCCGGGAAGGGCATGTTGCTCGTCATCTTCTGCTTGGCGCTCGTCGAAATTATGATCGGGGAGGCACTCCACTTTACGTAGACGTTCGAGATGAAAAACACGGACAGGATCACCACCAGCACAAAGGCTATGCCGAAAAAAACCCTAAAATAGTTGGACCAGAAGTTAAATGAAGGAATTGGGAAGAAACATTTCAAAGGTATCTTGTCTACATATGTATATAATCGCATGCTATTAAATTTCTTAAATTATTAAATAATAATAATATGAATTAAAAAGGAAAAAAAGGAAA
>JAJJHY010010805.1:697477-725890 GCA_021224005.1 Drosophila setifemur
GGGATTTTTATATATATTAAAAAAAATAATAAATGTAATACAAAAAATATATTTTAAGAATAAAAAGATTCAGATTCCATTCGGTGGATTCTGAAGGACTATAATTTTCATTAAAAAAACTCACCGCTCCGGAATGGTGATGCTCTCCTCGGCGAGGTACTTGAGCCCATGGAGCGTACTATTTTTGAGGTAGTAGACAACACTCCGCTTGATGGCCGCACAGCTGCAGAGGGTGTCCTCGTCATCCTCCGAACCGGAATCAATTTTCCCCAACGAGGAAACACTCCGGCGTCGCCTGCTCTTCACCAATGCCATCGCGATGCACTTAATCCGAAATGATTCCGGTCAGCCAGGAATCGGAAGCATTTATAGGTCTCCTGAAGCGGGAATTCGCGATTCTAATTCACCATTTTCCATTTTGGTCATCAACTCTAATCATATTGAATCAAGGCAAACAAGGTCCGTCGTCCATTTGCGGCGATAACTGCCAAATTGATTTTGAGCCCCGCTGCCTCTCCCTTGCCCTGGAGAATGCGCAAATGTCGGAAATCAACGCAATCCAGAACTTCGGACAGCAGATGACACTAAAATATGGTTACACGGCATATGGACAAACCCTTCCAACGCCTGAATGCAAATAATGATGCACGCACACTTTTCAATTTAAAAAAAAAAACGGAAAAAAGCCATGAAATCAGTTGAAAATGTTGTTTTTTTATAAATAACATATTTTTCAAATTCTTTTATTTTATTTTTTTTTTACACGAACATTGTATGAAGTTGAGCTTTTATTTCACAAGGTATCTTAAAAAACTATATCCAAACTCATTTTATTATTACTGGCAATATTATTAAGTTCGAAGTGTTCAAAAGTCTGTTTAAAATTAAAACCATAAAATTAGAGAATACCTCCTTTTTTCAATTGAAAAATTTTACAAAGAAACTTAAAATATATATGAACGTATGTACTATGCAACAATTCCAATTAAAGTTTCTATAGTTTTAGAGCATCTTCCATCTTTCGACAACAATTTCATGTTTATTTTCAAAGATTACAATTAATGATGAATGCCCTTTTCTATCGTAATATTATTATTATTAAAAATGATTGATCTTCAAAAACAACCATTTTCCAGCACCTAATCATGAGGCAAAGCCCTTCTCGCTTTGAAATAATCACTTTTTTGTAATCACATATAATCGAATGGACCATGCCCGCACCAAATGGACGACGAAATGCCGAGATAAATTATAACGCATCCGTTTCTGGAATTCAGGATTGCAATACGCATATGGTTTTAATGGTCATCTTTCGTGGGCCAGTTGAGTGCTTCACAATAAAATTCAATCAGTTCTCACATATGTATGTACAATTGCCTACTTAATTGTAGAATCTTAAGAATAGATGTTTCAGTAGTGTTACTTATGCATATAAAATCAATTCAGTGGGATGGAAATCCCGGAAATACTTCATAAACAGGCTTATTCAATAATTTTGTTTCATATTCATGACAGAACTTTATATTAACTTCATAGTAGTTACACAATTTAAGTTGTTTTGTTTGTTTCATATCCACAATATCTTAATAATTAATTCCAGATGAAACCACTTTCCTTTCGTATTCATTGGGTGAGGTATCGTTTGTTTTAAGAAACGTTTTCGATAAAACAATTCCTTCAGATATGTACATTTTGAAGTTTTGTATTACTTTTCAAGGAGTGTTGGTAAAAAATTTTAGTTTTATAGACTTAATACAAATTGTTTGATAGATTTGGAATACCTTAAATACACTATTAGCTGATCTTTCGTGCATAAAGATTCATGTACGTACATACTTAGAGTAGAGTATTCCCTCAGCGAAGCATTTGAAAAATCGTACAAGTTTCCTGTAGTTTTATGAATTTCATATGGAGATTTTGGTGACCTCCACTTTGGATCTAATTTGGATTGAACTGAAAGAAGTCCACGTTGAGATCGAGGATGGCCCCTGCATTGGGCGTTTCCTTCATGGTGAGCGCCTCCACGGCGTTGTCGCTGGCATGATCGTAGCCATGGTTCACAGTCGGAGGAGCCACCACCGAGGCCACCACAGGTGGCTGCATGAGATCGCTGACATTGCGCAGAAGGCTCTCCTCCGATGGCGGCAGCAGTTTGCCGCCAGCCGAGAGATTCAATTTCTGGGCAGCTTCATCGGTCAGAGTGTCGTCCAGCGACATACTCAATCCGGTGTAGTCCACAAGATTGCGAGCCTCTCCGCCGTTCCCGCCGCCATTCGCCAGAGCTGCACCTTCGGGCTCTAGAGCTGGAGCTTGAGGAGATTCCATCGCGGACATGTCCAGCGCATACTGACCCTCAGGAATGCCCAAGACCCGAGCAATTCGGGAGTTTATGAAATGCATTCCTGAAGTATTCCGGATGAGGCGCTGGCTGCGCAGCTGTAGCTGCTCCACAAAGTCGTCGAGCTCGTGCAGGAAAAGATCGGCACGCTGCTCCTCGCTGAGATGAGAGTGGCGCTGCAGTTGGGCAGTGAGCAGGCCGAAAAGGGACGGATCTGGCTGGTCCCCAGAGCGCGGCATGTGCTCCGGAAACTTGACGAAGTGCCGCTGCAGCCGGCGGCCTAGGAAGATCTTTCCACAGCCAGGGCAAATGGCACCCTTGGGCACGGCTCTTGGAGCTGGTGGGGGAGGTGGAGCAAATGGAGGGAAAGTTTCTTCAGTGCTGGTGCTGCTCTTGTGAGCCGGAATGGCTGCCCGATAATCCTTATCCCTCAAATCGGCCACCAGGAGTTCCAGCAACTGGGCGGAAGTCGGCTCCACGGGTCGGATGTTCATTACAGGAGCCGGTTGGGTCATGAAGCTACTACGCACCTGGCGGCCGGAACGTGTTCGCTGAATATCTGGAGCGGGCTTCGCTTCTACGGACATAGTTTCAGATGGCTTCTTGGGCGCGGGAGCCGGGTCAGCACCCGCAGCGTTCCTTTTCTGAGGTCTTCCCACTTTGGCGGGAGGATTCGGAAGCCTCTTTTCGGTCGGCGGACGCATGCCCATCCCAACAGGATCCAAGCACCGGTAGATGGTCATCTGCTGGGTCACCGCATCCGTGCGTATCACCTCATTCCGCTTCCTGGGGAGATTGTCGTGTTAAGTTAGTGGAAGGCGTGGACAGGGCGTGGGAAATATGAACCTATCGATGACAATGTGATCCGCCGCAGATAGTTTGTGCAGGTTGCAGGCCAACTGGGTGAGGGAGTCCCCCTGCTCGCCAGAATTAGTGAATTCCACCTGCGGCGGTGGTGGGGTTGGGGCTTCCTCTGCAGGATTGGCGGTGTTCCCATCTCCATTCTCTGGATTCGTCGGCTTCTCCGTCTCTATTGGATTGACGTCCAGGACCAAGCAGTCCATCAGGAGATGCTTCATGGCCCAGTCACGTTTCATTGGTCCGAAACGAGGAAAACAAGAGGAATTCCGTGCAGTGCATAGGATTGTGCTGCCCAGTGTGACCGTATCGCGCGAAGCTAAATTCCTTTTCTCCGATAATCGGGCGGCCAAATACAAATTGAATTAATTTAACTAATACTTGTTGTTGGTAATGTTGCAAACTCCCTACGAAACAATTAATTAAAAACAAAATTTGTGAATCGAAATCGATATCTATCGAAAATAAGTCATTTCGGCAAACAGGAAATGAAGAGTTAATGTCATTCTTGGTGAGGATGGTCGTGATTGGTCAAGTGTTGAAACGACGCCTTGTAGAGTTTGTGTTTTGACAGATTCTGGCCACCCTGTCTCCACTCCCAGCGAACTTTAAGTCTTCACTGTCTGGACGCGTTCTTTCTTTCCAGATTCTTCGAACGGAGGAGGCATCAGAGTAGCTTCTCCTCTATCAGATCCAATAGCAGATCCACTGTAGGAAACATAAAACGAAATGGATTGGCTGAGTGAGAAGAATTCCGGGAAATTCGGAGTTATGTGGTCGCAGCACAGGCTAGGCAACAATTTCCGCTGCGCCTTTCCGAAGATGAGTCGCCCGGAGTGTATCGGGAGCTGCAGCATCAACGGCCAGCGGAAGTATCTGGACGATGCTAGTTGCGCCAATTACATGGTTAAACCATGGCCGGATCTGCCCCTCGATCTGAACGAGGGCATTGCGGATGTTATCCGAAAGCCGGAGTCTCATTTCACCGAGCACCTGGAGTTCATCTGTCGCTATATTGAGAGCCATGGGCCGGAGCTGCTGCGTACGAAACTGGACAAAACAAAGGCGCAGGTTCAATGCATCGATGCGGATATCATAACTTGGCGCGGGGTGCTCCGCCAGATTATGTGCTTCCAGTACGAGCGCCGGACGGACTTGCGCATCAAGGCGACCCGCATCAATGGGAGCATTTACATGACCAAGGTCTTTACGGAGCTGCAGCTCCTGGAAGAGGCGAGCATGTCAGAGAGGCATCGGACCATGGCCTCGTGGGGCTTTAAGTTCGAGCAGTTTGTGACCACAAACCAACCGGGGGGCAAGCCAAAGACCAATGTGCCCGTGAACGAGGCCGAGGAATTTGTGGGCATGTTCCGCTGCCAGCTGAACGGGATCCGTTTGCTCTACGGAGCCGAAATGGACTGCGCCGTCAGCGACAGTGCCATGTGAGTATCCTCCAAGAGTCAGGTTAACCTTTTCCCGTTGCAAGTCCCCGGCCTGAACATACCGATCATTCCAGTGACTTCAAGGACCGCGAGGCATTGAACGCCGCCAAGTTTGTGGAGCTAAAGACCAGCGTCCGCAACAAAACCCCAGGCCAGGCGCGCACCTTCCAGATGTTCAAGTCGGCGAATTGGTGGAGCCAATCGTTCCTGGTCGGCATCAACACGATCTTTGCGGGCTTGCGGGATAATGAGGGAAGGGTGAAGGAGATTTGCGAGTACGATGTCGGCGAAATGGCGCGCCACAAGCCTTGGAACCCGGCGGCCATGACCCTGTTCCTAGAGGACTTTCTGCGGAAACTCATCAGCATGCTGGAGTCCATCGATGATCCCTTTGCCGTCGTTCAGGTGGACTTCCAGGGCAGTCAGCGCACTGCCTACTATAAGGTGCTGCGCGGCCAGAAGGACCAGTTCATGCCGGACTGGTACCGCAGTGTTCTCAATGCCAAGCCCACTCCCACTCCGGGTCAGAATCTGAATCGCACTCCTGGATCCGCGCCCTGAATACGAACCCTCGAGATTGCATATGGAAATGCCGGGTAAATCTTTACAAAAAATAGTTTATTAAAGCCAACTTCTTTAGTATAAAATTGTTTGGGGTTTATAATATATATAAAATGAGGGTTTTTACGAAAATTAATTTAATTAGAATCTTTAAGTTGTGGAACAGTACGTGTTAAGGCTTCCCATTGGATATTTACAAGACAGTGTCGAATGCAATCACCTAAGATCGTTGGTCTCCAGAAGGGGCACGCCTCTGGGCTCCAGCTTGGCCCCGGTCGCCCCGTACAGCGAATACTCGGCGGAGCGGGTGGGCGACCCAACCGGACGCCTTCGGTCCTGCGGAGTTCCGGCTATGAAGCCACAACTGAACAAGCTCGTACTGGAGCTGCTGCTGCCCAGGGATTCGCGCTTATCGATCACGCAGTCAAAGAACCGGGAGAGCTTCACCGCATCCGTAGTGCCGGCAGCCAGGCTCCGGGTGTCCCGGCAGTTCAGCCAGATCTCCTCGGCGCCACATTTGTCAGCTGGAATAAGCAAATGGAACACTCTTCTTTAAGTTCAAAGTTTGTTAAACATATAATTCACATTCTAGGCTGTGCTTATAAAAAATAAGAAAATCCTTAGAATAGTTAATGGTGCTTTATTCTTAACTAACAAATAAAAATAATCTATAGTACTTAAAAAATGATATACTTTAAATTAAAAAAAAAAAAAAACATTGAAATGAGTTACAATAAGAAAGGCAGGCTAGCTGCGGGGTCCGAAGCTTAGAATACCCTTGCAACTACACGTATAGAATATATTGGTCCGATTTTTAAGTTTTCTAAATTGGCTTTAATGCCCATGAAAAGTATACTGTCCACAAATGATTTAATTATATTGATAAACACCAGAGTGTTCTGGTCAATGGCCCATTTTCTGCAATCGTTCCTATGGCAGCTATAGGAAGTAGTGGATAAGTTAACATAGTAATTAAAAAGTGATTTATAAAGAATCAATCATCTTAATAAAAAATTCGAGTCTACGAATGAATGAAATATATTTTTCGTATTTAATTTAAAAAGATTTCATTGATGGGTTTCATTTTACGTACTGGCGATAGAGGAAACTAACAAGGTTATTGAAAATCGATTTACTATACTTTAAAGCTTCCACAAAACGAGTCTTCCCTTTATAATATGAAGGGAATCTTATATTAAAGGACATACCTATGCCTCCCGCCTTCTTCACGGCCGTCTTGGGCTGGCGCTTCTCGTCGATGAGATCGAGCTTGGTACCCATCACCAGAATGGGCGTTTGTGTGGCCCCGAGGAACTCCTCAAAGTCGAAACGCAGGTGGGCGTCCGCCGGTGATGCGGGGCTTAGGGTTGTGGACCCCGTAAAGCTGGTCATGGGAGTGGGCGAAGGAGGCATCGAGCTGGCGCGCGCCTTGTACGTGTCCTTGCCCTCCTTGTTGACGATCTCGTAGAGCCAGTCGAGCAGCTGTTCCTGCGACTTGCCGTTGGTAAGGTCGTGCACCAGGATAATGCCGTGTATGCCCGAGTAGAAGACACTGCGCGTGTTTTTGTGGGTCAGCGAGCCGCCAATGTCGAAGAGCTCCACGAAGTAGGGGCACTGGCGGGCGGTTCCCTCCTTGAACTCGTGGATCTTCACCTGTATGTTGCAGCCCACTGTCCAGCCCGGTCGGATCAGGGACTCATTGTGCGCAATGAGATGAGTGAGGCATGTCTTTCCCACTCCTATAATGGCATTGAATGCGAATTAAGTCCCGGGGAATGAGTTGTTTTATTGTCATTACCATTTAATTACCATTAACTGAATTTTTACCTGAATCTCCGACCACCACAATTCGCACCCGGTTGTTCATCGCCATGCCATTGGCCTAGTCGAGTCTTTCGGTGGGCAGTCTTCACTGATTACCTATAGTTATGAATTCAATTGATTGAAAACAAAACAATTGCTCGACGTCATCAGAACTCACCACAGTCGGCCCGGCGGAATTCCACCTCAGCAGCGTGGTGAACTCTTGGCCAGTGTGGCCAAGTGATGTGTGTAAGAATGCCAGACGGACTAAAATATTTATTTTAATTACTAAATAATTCAAATTCATAGTATACACTATTTAAGTATTCTTCATTTCTAGCTTTAACTTGTATTGTTTATAGCATACAATTGACTAATCATTTGAAATGAACTTAAATATGTTTTTTTTTATTTATTTGTATACTCGAGGTTTTTTTGTTATAACTTAAATAAATTAATTGTATGCCGTTATTGACAAAGCAAAGGTAAATAATGTTTTTGTTTTTTGTTTTTTGTGTTGATTTAAATATTATATTATATATTATATTATATTTAAATATATATATTTAAATAAATAATTCCAAAGATTTATTTTATTAAAGTCAGGTAGTTATATACATGTATTAATTTCGTAGAATGTATTGCAGATATTTATTTATTGACGCTTGCAACACTAATAACTACAGCTTTACACCTTATTATTTGAAAGCCGAACCAGTGTTGCTAAATGCCGTTGGCCCATTCAACTTCAAAAAAGATTGCGGTTCACATCTCTAAGTATTACTGATAGAAGTGTAACATTCATTTCCTACGATATTATATGAACTGAGGAAGTGACCAACATAATGCCGGTGAGTGGAGAAGAAGAAAACAAATTGGAAACCATTGCAATTCAGCCACTTAGCGAATATCAGTAACTGCAACTGGACTGGAATTCAAAACAAAGATAACTAGACTACAACTTTCGCTTCTATTTACATGGGTAAATAATCCATGGGCAGGCCTATCATTCGGAGATCGAGGAGTTCCACGGAACGGTGGGCAACATGGCCATTTTGCCATTGCGCACCCAAGTCCGCGGACCAGCGCCCAATGTGGACATTGATAACGACATCGTGGATGAATCACTGTACTACTACAAATCGAACATTTTCTTTCGCACCTACGAAGTCAAGGTTTGTGGGTAACCCAACACAGAGAAACACAAAGAAACACGAAGAAAAACATTGCATTTCAGGTTGAAAATTACTTTTTACTGAAATGTATCAGTAAAAGGTAGGAATTTGAAAACAAATCGTACTATACAGTCGGCACTGATAAGGCGAGAATGATATCGCATATCAACAAACCAATTTCAAGATACCAGCTCCTAATGCATTTAATTAGTAGTGAACATTTATTTAGAGTTAATTTGAGTGTTATGTTTTGTGTTCTATATATCTTATAACTTAAAGGTATATTATTTTATTTCCAAAAGTGAAGTTTAAGTAGAAAGTATTAACGAATTTGTACCCATAAAAATGTATATTAACAAGATCATATAATTTTGTGCCTTGCAAAAATATAAGTTGAATTGTAAAGATATTTAGCGATAGTTAAGAAACTCAATTTCAATTTGAAGGCTTATAATTATAAATGGTGAAAAAACAACATAAATAAATTCTTGGTTCTAAACAGTAAAATTTTATAATTATATTTTAAATTTGATGACTACATCTTTTGGAAGTAGTTTAATATTTTTAAAATATTAAATCGAATTTATAACAAGAAAGGAAGGCTATCTTCGGGGTCCGAAGCTTCGAATACCCTTGCAGACCAGTTGCCTTCAAACCGTTAGATAGTTTGTATGACAGCTATATGATATAGTGGTCCGATATTTGGATATTTCTTCTTCTAAATTGATTTTAATGTACATGAAGTAAATTGCCCAAAAAATTAATTAATTATATTACTAAACACCAGAGTTATGATCAGTGACCCATTTTCTCCCATCGTTCCTATGGAAGCTATTGGATATAATGGTCCGATTTTGACAAGATTTTCAGGATTGGTTAATATAGTTAATTAAAAATGATTTAAAAAGAATCAATCAATTATCTTAAAAAATAATGAATTTACGACCTTACTTCTGGTAAGGCAAGGGTATAAATATATAAAATGTGATTTGAGACTATATTAATATATTAAAACAATATACTTACTTGTATTTACTAGTAATTGTAAAATATTTAAAAATTATTTACTTATGTGTATGATTTAATAATTTATTTATCTGTTTCTATATTAATATGGTGTGTTTGTTTTATTTTCTTTGTCTTCCCTGATGTGATTCGCTCGCCGTCCTTCGGATTTCCCTGCCCCACTGCAGTCGGAGGTGGATCGAGTGCTCATCTATGTGACGCTGTACATTACCGAATGCTTGAAGCGCTTGGCACGCTGCACGAGCAAGTTGCAGGGCCAGCAGGAGCTGTTCACCTTGGCCATATCGCGCTTCGATCTGCCCGGCGACCCGGGATTCCCGTTGAACTCCATCTACACCAAGCCGGAGGATCGGGACAGGATGCAGCAGTATATTCTGCAGCTGCGCCAGGAAACCGGATCTCGACTGCTGGAAAAGGTCTTCGATACGGATGACGATAAGCCGAACAAATGGTGGATTTGCTTCGCCAAAAAGAAGTTCATGGAGAAGAGTCTATCCGGACCGGGATTGTAAAAAATTATGAACAAAACGATTCCAAATTTTTTGTAATAAATGTTTACGATGTTTTTTTTGTAATACGACTGTGAATAAACCCAAAAACTGCCGATAAGTGTTCAAATAAAAACAATGGGAAATTTAAATTTAAGTTAAATAATTTATAAAATTTTCAAAAAAAAAGTATTTCTCGAAATTGTAGGACCAATAGTTCCTCAAATAAAATTAGGATTTACATTTTTTTTTGTTTATTTATGAATGTAAAATCTTTGAAAAAAAACCCATAAATTTACAAAAAAAATTGTCGTTCCATTTAAAATTCGTGAAATCAATGCATTCAGTGTATTACATTTTTATTTTCGATTTTGCCGTAAAATTAATTACATTATATGTATAGCCATGAAATGATGTTTTCTTTTAACTTAGCTTTAGGCAAAACTTAGCCATAAATTCATACATTTAATGCGAAATTTATTTATTGATTAAAAGCATTTGAATTTCAAACAATAAAATCCAGAACTGTAATCATTTATTAAAATTGTGCTTTTTTATGCAGATTATCTTTGCCCGTTCATTTTTCAGATTAGATGGCCAATTAACATTTCGTACAAACAAACAAATGCACAGCTTAAAACTATTAACAAAAAATATCGAAAAATCCACGGTTAGGAATTAAGCTTACATAGATAGATAATACAGGAATGACAGCATTATTTACACACAAAAAATACTCTTTACCTACAAACGTTAAGCCTACTTAAACTCCTTGATAATCTCTACGATGCTCTGGTAGGTGCCGGTAACAATGCCCAGCACGGCCACCGTCAGGATGAAGATGTTCTTGATGTAGGCCCCCACACCCAGCCCCTTGGGCACCTGCGCCCGGATCACAAAGTCGATCAGCACGGGAATCACGAAGGCCAGACAGGTGGAGCACAACGCACCAATGAGCGAGATGAACAGATTCAGCTGCGGCACCACCAACGCAACGCCAACTAAAATAGAGGTGGGACAAGGATTAAAGAGGAGTTGGATGTGAAAACAGCCTAGCTAAAATTACTCGTACACAACAAATAAAATGAAATATAACTTTTGATAGACTTACAGGTCAGCATCACCATGACAAATCGCAGGCACACCTGCATGGTGATGGGATACTTTTGGGCACAATTGTTGGAGCGCTTCATCGGTGGCCACAGAATCTTGATCATCACAAAGAACTGAATAGGATAGCCCAGGAAAACGCCTAAGGCAGCAACAACTTTAACAACTTGCGAAAATCTGTAAAAAAAAACAAGAAACAAAAATAATATTTGATATTATAACAGTTAAATGTTCAAAAATATTTAGTAATTAAGCCATAAGGTATCTTAAAAAACAGACATAATTATCTGATATACATAATTATAGGAGACATTTTAGAAGACTTGTAACGTATAATATAATACGAATAAATAATTATAGAAATAGAATAAATGAAAATTTGCGTTGGATACAGTTTATATCATTACATAAAGTGATATATACAAATTTTAAATTCATAATAAAAAAGCTTAAATTAATTTATAGTAATGATGAATTTGAGTTTGTATTTAATGAAATAAAAAACAAGAAAGGAAGGCTAGCTTCGGTAGCCCAAGCTTAGAATACCCTTGCAGACCAGTTGCCTTTATGGCAGCTATAGGATATAGTGATCCGATTTTTGGGTTTTAATTTTCTAAAACGGCATTAATATCTATGAAAAATGTATTTCTCAAGAATGAATTAATTGTCTTGAAAAACACCAGAGTTATGCTCAATGACCCATTTCCTCCCATCGTTCCTATGACAGCTATAGGATATAATAGTCCGATTTTGATGAAAATTTCAGCATAAGTTAAAATAGTCATTCAAAAGAGTTTTCTAAAATATAAATAAATTATCTTGAAAAATAGCGAATTAATGGCACTTTTTCCTAATCGTTCCTATGGCAGCTTTGTGATGTATTGTTCCGATTCCGGTCGTTCCGACTTATATACTACCTGCAACAGATTGAAGGGTCGGTGCAAAGTTTCAGTCCGATAGCTTTAAAACTGAGAGATTAGTTTACATAGCAACCGACAGACGGACAGACAGACGGACAGACAGACGGACATGGCTAGATCGACTCGGCTGTTGATGCTGATCAAGAATATATATACTTTATAGGGTCGGAAATGTCTCCATCACTGCGTTACAAACTTCTGGTCAAAATTAGAATACCCTCTGCAAGGGTATAAAAAGCATCCAAATGTTGCAATAGAAAACAAATATATGTATATATAAATACAAACAAGAAAATAAAATAAATAAAACAAGATTTAAAAAAATAGAAAATCATAAAATTGGTACTCTGAATTCATATGTGAAATGAACTTACACATCTTCCACCACCAGATTGAGCGTTATGCTGCCAGCCACATCCTCGCCCCAGCGCACATAGCTCACAAAGCCGGTGAATATGAAGAGGGCCGTGGTTAAGAACATGGTGGAGTTGAGGACTCCGAACCGGCTGCTGA
This sequence comes from Drosophila setifemur, assembly GCA_021224005.1. NCBI lineage: Eukaryota > Metazoa > Arthropoda > Insecta > Diptera > Drosophilidae > Drosophila > Drosophila setifemur. The sequence continues at coordinate 709,712 of JAJJHY010010805.1, forward strand.
AGTTCTCCGGCTTGCGCATCGAGTTCCGCAGCGGGAGGATCAGAGCGATGCCCTCATAGGAGAACAGGGCTGTGCCGAAGAACAGGGCCAACTGCGATCCGTTGGTGAAGAGGTTCCTGTCCGCGACCGGAGGCATTGGCCCATCCGAAAAGGCGATGGTCAGCGTGGCGATCAGTCCGAAGAGCAGGGCCACATTGGCGAACAGCGAGACGGGGGAAATGTACTTCAAATTGGTCATCAGCGAGGGAATCATCGCCGGCAGCAAGGTGATCAGCATCACCATGCTCATGCTGATGTCGATGCCGTTCTGCTGAAAAACCTAAATTAAAATTTGAAATTTAATATTATTTATATTATTTTGAATAGTTCTCATAAAAACATGTTTTCAATATTGAAAACAAAAACTTAAAAATATACATAAAACGAAACACAAAACGAAAAAAAGTTTTACTCAGCTGAAGATTGAATTTAAATTTGAAGTTATTTTTTCGAATATTAAAAACATAAACATTAACAAAATAAAACGAAATAAAGGGTCAATACTTCAATATGTACATATATCGGATTGGTCTAATATTAAAATAAATTAGTATTCAAAACGTTTATAAATTAACAAATAATTGATTTAAAGATTTTAATTAAATTATATATGGTACGAAATATGTAGCCAATATTGATCAAAAAATATATCGAAATAAAAAGGTCAAAATCGAAATATATAATATTGGTGTAATATTAAAATAAACTGCTTTTATAAAAAACTTTAAAATAATAAACAATAAAAAAAATCGAAAATAATTATTAAATCAATAAAATCCTTCAATTGTTAAAACACTCAAAATAAGACAACAAATAAGAAAAAAAAAATTCCATTATTATTCTACATAATTTTATTTCCAGTGTACTAACTTGATGCAGGTTCTCCGTAATGAAGACAAAATAGATGGCGCAGAATCCGAACTGCGTGACGCAGAGGAACATCTCCACAACTAGCTTCATGACCCGCGACATCCGCCGGAGAGGGCGTGGCCCGTACTCGAAGCACTTCTCCACCGTCTCCGGATAGTCGAGGAAGTCCACACCTGGCGTGCGCTCCACCGCCAGCACCGATCCCCGGATCAGCATCCGCTCGCAGTGGACACACATCACTGCAATGATCGGCAGCAGGATGGTGGCGCCGGCCAGTCCTCCGTTTTTGAAGCAATCGCCCATGGCGAAGAGCCCGGCGCCCACGCTCCCCTTGAACAAGTGAGTGGCGGCCTCCAGATTGCTGGTCTCGTGGCCACGCTTCTTTGCCTGGGGCCCACCCTCCACATTGGCGGCCTCCTGGGCTTTGTCCGGATTTTCCACCGGGGTGATCTCGAGTGTCCTGCTGCCCATTTCGCCGGCTGCTTCGATCTCCTTTTGCTTGCTGCGCTGCTGCTGCTGCGGATTAAATGCAAAATTTTCAGTTCCAATTGCCCGATGGAATCACATTTCTTTACTCCGTTTTGCGCTTAATTTCTATATTAAGCTCTAACGGTAAAAGGCCACTCAACCTAAGAGAGAGCGGATACCGGTTGAGCAAGCCCTCTCTTTAACTGCAGTCTCCTTACTTTAGGGTGACTCTTAAATCGTGTCTTACCCTAACTGCTACACTATGAAAAACTTACCACTCATATTACATATATGGTAAATATCGAATTTTATATCGAAGAAACAAGAGAAAAATCAGAAAAAAACTAATATTTTTTAAATTAAATACTGTTTTAATTTTTATCTGAGAGGAAACTATAAATATAGCAATATTTAACATTATATATTTGATGCCCTCGAAACATAATTGTTCATTCTGCGCTGTTTTTAAGTGAGCATCTCATATTTAAAGAAGAACATTTCGGTTATAATTTAATAATCATATTTGTTTACGCATCCATATAAGATGAAGTTTTATTATAATCCCGATTGTGAGTTATGAATTAATTCCTATGGGAAGTTTCCGAAACAAGAGATGAATACACATTTAGAATTTTAGTTAACATTCTTTTTTAGCATTACTAAATCAATTAATAAAACCACATACGAGTATACGTCAGAGCTTACTACTAGTATTTCATTCATGATAGCAATAAAAAAAGAACCGCAGGCATATTAGAATGATTCAGTCGTTAGAAATATGCTAATTAGATCGATTAACCAATTGAATGCAAATTGGATTTATTTAATTCATTATTATTCGCAACGCTTTTAGACCAGCTCACATCAATGTCAGAGCTGAGACAAATAAAAAGAAGCTAACGGAAATTTCAATATTAACGCGACCAATTCGGAAAGAACACGTGAAAGTAAAATGAACTTTTGCATTTTTATTAAAAAAATTAATGTTTCGAACTCGATGTCCTTTTTATTACACACTTTAAGGAATTTCAAGAGATTAACATTTTAAATACACAAAGAACATTAGCTGCAAAGTAAACTTATTATAATAGTTTTATTACAAGCTTTCTGAAGCACATTTAAATCCACAAATTTAATTACACATAAACAAATTTTAAGAATGTTATTACAGATATTCGGGAGTTGTTAAATTTGTTATACATTTTTCCTTAATATAACAATGTTCATGAGCAATTTTAGCTCCTAAATAAATATGACATTGGAATTAATTGAAATGACAAAATTTCCCAATACCAAACAATTTTTTATACATCTTTGGAAAACTTTTTTCAAATAAAATAAACGTAAATACCAGTTTAGAAACTTCAGAAAAAATTAAATTAAAATACCATATTACGAACATCAAAAAGTCATATAAAATCAATTTTTTAAGACAGAATACAGTACGATCAGTGTGAGGAAAGTCCAGAAGTTGTAAAGTCCAAACGATACACAAAATACAAAAAAATAGAAGAATGACGGCTCATACAAATGCAAGTGAGCAAAACACTTTTAGCAAACCGGGAAGTACTATTTAATTCGCCAAGGCCATAACACTTAATTATTCACAACTCTCTGGGTGTTGGCATTTGTTTTTGATTTGTTTTGCCAAGAATCAACAGCATAAATCAATCGGTCCAAGGTAATCCCAGGATTGATAAGGGACTATTATTTATCACACACATGCACACGGATATCATGGATATTCGTTCTGATCTGATGGCGGCTTTTCACCTTTTAATTGATGGCAGTATTGCGAATGAGAACTGCGAATGAACACTGCGATTGAAAGCGGCGAACGAGGGAATAACTTGGTTGAGGACCGCTCGCGGCAAGAACTAAAACCAGACTCAAATCAAATGCTCGAGTTGGCCAACAGAAGCGTCAAGCAAATTGCAAAAAGCGAAACTAAATAGTAGTAATGAAAACAAAACGAACGCCACTCAATAGTGGGCGTGTGTGAGTGTATCTGTATCTGAGTGTCTCGTTTTTCGTACTGCGAGGAATGCATAAATGCGCATAACCGTTAACCCAGAGCAATCGCTTCCCATTGTATTTCGAACTTTTATTAAAAATATTATTTGATTAGGCACGAAAAATACCCATAGTACATGCAAAAACAATAATATCTACGACACCAAAAATCACTATATACTTTATATTAAGCATGTTTTTCGTACATAAAAATTATAAAGTTTACTTACATATGTACGGGAAGTTTACATTAATAATTCTAACTGTTTTTACCCCGCAAATATTTTTTTTATTTAAAAAACTTATTTATATTTATCATGCGCTTTCCCATTACTAATATTTATCAAATCAAAAGAGATTGACATTTATATTATGATTTTTCTAATTACTTACTCGTATATAAACCAAATCCAAAGAGATTGAAATTTTTCTTATGATCATTCGAATTAATAAAGTAAATGCAAAAAAAATTAATTTTACTATATATAAGTTATGATGAAATTTATTATGTTAATATATACAGTTTCAATTGTTTAAATTAAAAAGTGAATATCATAAACTACTTAATATTAAAAAATACATTTTAGAGATAACCAACCGAAAATTCATCTTGTAGTTTAAAACTTCAAAAAGAGAAGGAAAATGGTAAAAAAAAAATTTAAATTTCTGCATTTTTGGGTGTGAATAACTCGACATGCTGTATTCTGAGTTCTGAACTGACTCTGATGTGATTATCATTATCATTATCACGATGATTTATTTTTCTCAATAAATAGGCTATTCAAATCTGTATTAAAAATAATCATAAATATCCGTCTTATTGTTTAGCACGTTTTTGGGCTTTTCCGATGAATTAGGCGGGAAATATACACAGATTTAAAGGTTTTTTTTAAATTACAGTCAAATATCTGTAAACTTAACGTCTATATTATATTATTAAAATTTTGAAACTTTTTTACTTAACAGCAATTTCATGAAATTACGACTGAAAACGAAATTACTTTTATAATAACCTAGTTGGAAAATGAATACATTTATTGTATTTGTAGATTAATTTTAATCTTAATCACGAGGTAAGTCAACGTTACCTTTAAACTCAATTGGGAATACAACAATTCGTTCGATCGTTCAGCATTTTGCGGCTTTAGCCAATTTGTATGCCAGTCTCAACGACAAAAACCGAAAATCCCCTTGAAGCTTAAAAATTTCAGACATAATCAACAAATATCAAAAAAATAATAAAAGGAAAATTTTTTACGATACGATGTGTAAGTTTAATTACAATTAACGGATGCAAATTAACAGCATTGATTATCATAAGTTTCTCTCAAGCGTTTTGGTTTTCTCGGAAAACTGATTATTTAGAGTTTATATTATATTTGAATTAGCTTCGTTTCGTTCAATGTTTATTCTATAAACTATATGCTAATTAAACCAAGTAATTAAATCGGCAAGTTCAAAAAAGGTTTCCAGAAAAAGCCGCTTTGCACTGAACTTACTTGTGAGTTTGTTTTTGTGCGAAAAGCTAATTCTTGTATGGATTGAAAATTTGCTATAATTACTTAAATTGCTTCTAATTAAATTGGACTATAAAATGTTGACCTTTTTTTTGGATTTTATCTAATGCAATTAGAATACCTTAACTGATCTCTAGAACAAAATTTATTCAGTTTACATTTCGTACATTATTTTTCAATTGCTTGGAAATTATTTTCATAGTGTTTAATGTCACGTAATTATAGAGTACTGTTTTTTTTAGATGCATATAAAAATTGATACAATTAAATAAGCTTAACTGATGGATGGAGTTGTAAAAGTAATTCAGCTTGCATTATATTCAAATTTTAATAAAATTTTATTTCATAGTTGATTAAGTTGTTTGCCTCATTTAAATCTCTCTCATATCCCACCGAATTATTTCCCAACTTGTAGTTGAATTAATTTCCAATTGGTTGTCAATTATTTCATGATTCTGTTACTTAAAATTAATTGTAATTCTTTACATTTTCAAAAATAAATTTCATCCACTCATTGGCAAACATTTTTGACCGTTGAACAATATTTTTTATTGTTATTCATCATTCAAAGTTAGTTAATTTATTTATTTGCTCGCTCTCTAGAAAACTACGATCAATCCATAACATATAACATATATATAACGTTTATTGCGTCACAACAATGCGCCCCGACATTGTCATGAAAATGTAAATAAATAAAAAAAACAATTTAAAAAGAGAGAAAGCGGAGTGGAGTGAGGGTGTCCACCAGCAGGAAGTGGTTCGATCAGGTTCAAGGATCCGGTGCCGTTCCGGAATTCGGCTTTCGCATCGGTATTTCCAGGCACGTGCCGATCGACTCGAATTCTCCCCCGTGCCATGAATATTAAACTCAACCGCGTTCGTGATCGTTACACCTGCCTCATTTGTTTTCTTTTTCAATATTTTTATTTTTGCCTCCCAAGGGCCAACCATGAGGAACGCATGGAAATTTACTGCCTTGATTGAAGAAGCGCCAGTTAAATGAATTGCACGGAATCAAAGTTCTCAGCCGATCGCTGCTGACGATGCATCTCACTTTTTCCCAATCAACCGGCGATCGATCGATCGATCGATCCATCGATGAATGTTTACGGAATTCAGCAATTGAATTATATAAGGCGTACGAAAAACAAATGCATAACAAAATGCAGGTGCGTAGTCGGGGTTTTCAAATTTAGATGGTATAGTTAAAAAAAAAAATGTAACATTATTAGAACGCTTTAATTTAAAGTGGCAACCATTGACTAAGTAAAGGTTCTAAATAGATCAAGAAAGTTTTGATTCTGTGCAAAAATATAACAATAAGTACAAATATTGCGATAGCACATTTATACATGTAAAATCCACCATATCTCGAGGATTATGATATTACTTCATATAGAGACGTACGTTATACGAGTATGTAGTACCCAAACATATATAGTTGGAGTCAAGTTTTTGATGCAAGCCCACTTAATTTGCATTTATTAAGCATGAAGCATTCGAAGGCTGAAAACATGGATTTATTAAGCCTTGATTTATCAGTGAAGTAACGGCTTTTCGATGTTCTTTCCTGTTTTATTTATTTATAATACCGACAATTGTATTGCATACCACATTTTTAAAATTACTCCGGCGTATTATTGAATCAATACAAAAATACATTTAGTTAAATACCTATTTTTCTTTTCTAGCTCTAAATACATTTTAATTTAATAATTATTTAAACAAAGACCGTATCTATTAGTGCGAAATAATGAAATCCCTTGATGGATGCGCCCCTGTCTTCCGCTATGCATATCTAACATATCGACATTGGCTGCATATTCATTCATCGCTCGAGCTGAAGGTCGTTGGCAAAACGGTTTCGATTAGATTGATTTGGTTCGACTCGACTCGAATCGGATTAGATTAGTGTAATTCCCCCAGCCAGGGAGAGGAGAGAATTGTGTCCCGGAATGGATCTTAACCAGTTTGCTCTAGTCGAAAGCGAAAGTCAGCCAGCGTTCTCCGTCAGAATACAATTTATGGACTCTTCCTACGTTTTTATTGCGATTATTTTGTTGCTGTTTTTGGATAGAGGAATCGGGGTCAATGCCAATGCTAATTTGCAGTGCTAACACCAAAAATTAATCACTGCCAATTTATATAAATTTCGTTCAACCCGTTTCGCAACTTGATTATTATTCGGCTCGCTTTTTTAATGACTTCTATTCGCGTTTTTTCATGTGTAGAGAAAAAATTGTAATATTGCTTAACCAAATTTGGTGAAAAACGCAGAGTACGTTGCCTAAGAAATATATACTCGTATATTGAAATCTGTAACTCAACATCTGTAACCCAAAACCAAAAGATCAGGAACCTTTTCTCCAGACTTATGAGCGGAAATAAGCTGTATTTTTACACCATTTTGAAAATGTAAATGATTGAATTATTTAATGATTTTATAAAGTTCACTTCATAAACATAATCTGAAAGTTCAACGTAAAGCAAATTACATGAGAAGATCACGAAACAGCTGATCTATTTAGATAATTGTTTCACTTTTACTTGCTCAACGAATTCAAGAATATCTTCGAGAACTAAAATACCAATCCGAAAAAATCCCAAAACACATCTGTCAGTTTCTTGTCATTTTGCGATGACGTCAAAACGAACGTCGCATCGTTTATTCTCACTTAATGTCTATTAAAAAAATAATCAATTATAATAAGTAAAATGCGCTGCACGCTCACTATGACACAAATAGTCACTTCGATATATAGTATGGTACATCGGTTTTATAGAATTGTCTGTTTTTGTATTATTTTGCATTATTTCCCTCCTTTTGGTCATAATAAATTCGCATGGTGTGTAATAATTTAGGCATGTTTGATTATATACGAGTATTGCTCAAAGGCGTAAGATAAATAGAATTGAGCATTATGATTTAATTATTATATAGTAATATACTTCTGCATGATATTGGTCCTGATACTGTGATCCTTTCAAATTGTGCTGATGACCCTGAATCGATTTTTTTCCCTGTAACCATTGATGATTATTTGCCGATTGTTTCCGATTTAATTTAGCTGTAAAGCTATAATTTTTATTCGACATTATTGCATTACATTCAGATTTAACTCTTCTGATAATGTTGATCCTGTAATATTTATTCATGACTTGCTTTTTATAGTTTTATAGGGATTAATTTTTTATTTTGTTAATGACTTTTGTTTATTCTGGTGATTTCCCTGGTATCCTTGCATCACGTCTGCGGTAATTGATCTATGATACTGCTATTATATTCTGATAAATCCATCGATTGTCGTCATTTCCTCATAAAACAATCGTAAAACTATGATCTCCTGATGATTTGGTGATGGTTCTCCAAAGATTCCCTGACAATCCTCGGAATATTCCCTGATGATCCTTTGATGATCCTTTGATGATCCTCCTCTGACCCTCCAAGTATCCTTTGATGATCCTTTGATTGTCCCCCACTTCAGTTCAACTACTGCTCGTTGAAGTGCAATATAATCTGCTTGAGGCTCTCGTAAGTACCAGTGAAGAATCCAAGCAGAGCCATCACCAGGATGACCAGGTTCTTCACGCAGATCCAAACCCCCGGACCTTTGTTGGGCGCACTGCTCGCAATCAGCTCGATGACCGGCGGGAATACCAGGGCCAGAGCCGTGGAACAGAGGGCACCAATCAGCGAGATGAACAATCCAAGAGCCGGCACCAACTCCGCGATGGCCACTGCACGAAAAGCTCTAGAGACTCCGGAATTTGCAGAAGTTGGGCCCACGGGGCGGATACTTACGCGTCACGAAAACCATGAAGCTGCGGAATCCCAGCTCACCGGCCAGCGACCTGCCCTGGATGCGCAAGGTCCTCTTCACGTTCGGCCACATGATCTGGATGGCCACGAAGAACTGCAGCGGATAGCCGAGGAGCACTCCGATGGAGACCATCAGCTTGACGACCTGGGCCAGACTGTGGACAGGCGGGAGAACACATAGAAACGGAGCAATGGGAGTGGGAAAGGGGAATTGGAATTGCAATTGGAATCTGGGCAGCCCAGCGCACCACTTACACGGAATCCCCCAAGTTGAGGGTCAGACTCCCGCCCACCGCCTCGCCCCACTTCATGTAACCCACGGAGCCGGCGAACATGAACATGACGGTGACGAGGAACATGCCCACGTTGAGCACCCCGAGGGTGCTCTCGAACTGGCGGCTCTTCCGCATGGCGTTCTTCAGCGGCATCACCAGAGCGATGCCCTCGAAGGCGAAGATGGCGGTGCCGAAGAAGAGCGCCAGCTGGGATCCATTCGTCCAGAGGGCGCGTTCCCCCACCTCCGGCAGTCCATCCTTCAGAGCGTAGTACAGTGTGATGGCCAGGCCCAGGATCATGCAGACATTGGCGAACAGCGAGACGGGAGTCAGCCACTTGAGATTAGTGATCAGGGAACTGAGGAGAACCGGGAGCAGGGCGATCAGCATCACCAGCCGGATGTCGATGTCGATGTCGTAGGCGTGCAGGATCTTGAAGGGAAGTCCGGTAAGGGAACTCAATCTCTGGGCTCCTCCACATACATGCATATCTCACCTGCTTTACATTCGTGCTGATGAACACAAAGTAGATGCAGCAGAATCCCAGTTGGGTCACGCATATGAACACGTCCACAAGCCGGCTCATTGTCCGCGACCAGCCTCTCAACTTCACCGGACCATTCTCGAAGCACTGGCCCACGGTGGCGGCGTAGTCTGCGCACACATCCTCCCCCTTGAGATCCCTCATCTTCTTGGAGCAGGCTATGAGGACGTGCTGACAGTGGATGGAAACCACGGCGATGACGATCGTGAGGAGGGGGCCCAGCAGGAGTCCTCCGTTCTTGAAGGCATCCCCCATGGCGAAGAGACCGGGTCCGATGTTGCCCTTGAACAGGTGCACGATCGTCTCCATGTAGCTTCAATTACAGGATCAAGTGGGAAATAAAATACAGGATTTTCGTGCTTGCAGAGCTGCGGAGCTGCGTTGGGCTTATCCGGGGATTATTCGATGGAAGTTGGTTAGTTTTTTGGAGGCTTAGTTGGTTGGAGGTTGGTTTTAGTTTGGGTTTGGTTTGGGTTTGGTTTGGGCTTGGGTTAGGATTTCAAGCATCGGATTAAAGCTGGTATTGTTATTTGTAGGTGTGTATTTATGGGGTACAGGAACTTTGGATTGGAGCGTAGGTTAGTGGGTTGGGTTCAGTTAAATGTCCATTAAATTGTATATAGGAATATATTGTGCATACGTTCATCATAAAATCATGTTGATTGGGCTCATGATCAGCTCGTGGCAAAAAAAGGTGTGTTCACCTTGGATCCCACACAATTTCTTGAATCGGCAATCACGGATTTATGCATATGAGCCGGAAATAAAAAAACCAAGATAAGTAAGTTCCAACACAATGCATGTCTCCATCGGACTGGGCAAAGTGTTTCGAAAATTGGCTTAAACGAATGCGATTATCAACAGGAATATTTTGAATATTATGATTAAGTAATAAAACCGTTTTTAACCGAAAAAGCTTAATTTGGTCAGAAATGTATGTAGTTACCCTCGAAATATGCAAAGTGGATTCTGGGTTGGAGGATGTCAGGATAATTGGTTGGATCGGTTGTTGTTTTGTTGATACATATACATATGTTTGGTTTGATGTGTAGAGCTGGGTTAATTTTTGGTCTTTGGAATATTTGGTTTTAGTTGACCTTGGTAAAGGTTTCGGGATCATGCAGGATTTTGTTTGGGGAATATAGCCGCAGGTGGAATGTTGTTAAAATGTTGGCAAATTCGCTTCGTTCGGTTTAATATTAGTAAAAAGATATCTAGCGTATTCTGAATTGCTCTGAGCAGGCTATGTAAATGGATGTTTCAGAAAATTTTAATTAACTTTGTGTTATTCGGGTTAGGTTAAGAATTCAGATGGTTAGCTGGGTTATTGGGATCGGGGATTATCGGCCGACAGCCGACAGCCGTACCTCGTGGGCGGATGGTAAGCCTCCTCCTCTTGGGCATCCTTGAGGTCTTTAGGAGCCGAAGCTTCAACTGCTTTTCCACCTGTAACTCCCTGCGAACTATCCTGTTTCGGAGGACTCGCATTTTGGATCGGTTGAACTGGTGCCTTTGAATTCGTTTATTTTTTTTTGGAAGAGAAAACATAAAACCAAAAACTATGAATTTCGTTTATTTTAGATAATTTTTCAAGGCAAACTTTTCTCTATAATTGTTGGGACTGTAAAAGTTCTTAATTGGTTCAGTTAAGTGTTTCCGCGTGTCAATCTTCATGATCAAGTTCAAAGACGGAGATGTAATCGGGGGAATCACAAATCACAGTCTCGTGCACATTTTATTACCCTGGACATCGTGAGAAATGTACGAGTATAGTAGTGCTGTAATAAATCCAACTACATGGGGGATTTCCAGATGGAAAAGTTCTCCGATAAGAGTTCCATTCCATTTACTATACTTATTTCCCTTTTATAGTTGGCGCCGTAAATCATAGCCAATTAAACCAAATACAAAGCAAATCAAAGGCTATCCCTGCGCTAGTGCTTGTATCTATATATTAGTATCTACAGGTATATATATTTTGGTTGGGGTAGATAAGTGGCCTTTTGGTGACACCCAAAAGCTTGCCAAATCAGCAGCAGACTATGTATCTATCTATTTAGCACGTGCCTCTTCTGATCCGTGGGACCATTGAAATTTCTAGATAAACCAAATGAGTGCAAGTGGAGGGAGGTTCGTTAACATTATCATCGAACATTGACACCTGCAATCTGGAAAATGCGTTGATGAAGCTCTAATTAAATTTCAAGTACTTGAGATACTTGCATAATTGAAGTGGACGGTCTAGGTCTTAAATATATATTAAATTAAGTGGAAGTTTTAAAGTAGTCTTGTATTGTATAATATATGAAACTAATTTTGAAATATATTTCAATATGAAAACATTTTAAAAAGGATTAAAGCAGATTTTGAATATAGCAATGAAACGGGCAACTTTAGTTCTTGAAGCTAGCTTACTTTCCACATTCGTCGTTAACTATAATTTAAATATATATATATAGAAATCATTTTAAAAGTACTTATCTTAATTTAATTCTTTCAAATTAAAAACTTAATACTTTTATTAAAATATGTCCCTTTTATTAATCATATTTTATACCCTTGCAGAGTGTTTTATAATTTTGACTAAAAGTTTGTAACGCAGAAGTCAGTCTGCCTTGCCTGTCTGTCTGTCCGTCTGTCTGTCTCTCCGTCTGTCTGTTTCTACGCAAGCTAGTCTCTCAGTTTTTGAGTTATCGGGCTGAAACTTTGTACCAATACTTCTTTCTGTTACAGGTAGAATATAAGTTGAAACGGCCGGAATCGGAAAAAAGCTGCCTTAAGGACGATTGGTGAAAAAGTCGCCATTTCGCAATAGGTTGATTCTTTACAACTCACTTTTTAAAAACTTTGTTAACCTATCCTGAAAATCCTTTTAAAGTCGAACCACTATTTCATATAGTTACAAACGCTATAATGCTTTGAGGTCAATGGATTCCAAGGGTAGTCTTAGCTTCGAGTGCCGAAGAAGCCCTCCTTTCTTGTTCGTCATGAATTTGCCCCATTTAATTTGAGCATTTAAATAATTTTAATTGCTCTATAAACCCTGAAGTTATATCTCAATGGCCCCTCAAAAGCTAAAAATTGTTAATGAAGTAAAGAAACCTAATACTTTTCTCAATTAGTTGTTTAATTTATGTAATTGTTGGAAGCCTGGACGTGTTTATTAACACGAATCTCGAATTCGTGTTGGTAATGTCATAAAAAAAACCCACGTTCATTCATAATATTCAAATCACTGCCGATACGTTATCATTCTGGAAATATGACTGCAATATGGTGTATTTGATGTATAAATTGAGTTAGATGGCAATCGGTGATTTATGGGCCACTTGGCCTATGAAATACCCTTCATGTACCCGAAAATTGATTCCAGTAATTTGTCTTGCGGCTGTCGAAATTGTTCAATCTCTGTTGCCAGCTAACATCTTCACCTTTTCCACAGGAATAGAGCTATATATGTACATATATCTAGGGAGTTTTCAAGCGAATCTTAAGTGTCATAAATAACTGGCGGCTTATCACAAACTGATTTTGCTTTCGCTGCGTATCATTTGAGTCTCGTTTCCCTCTTGAGAACCAGTTGAGATTATCGCCGGCCCACATGTGGTATACGCAATCTAGTTGAGGACATGGCGCCCCTGACGTATACGTCCGTTTTGTAGGGAATTTACTGGCAGACTGCTCCACATTGTTGAGCAGAAACCTTCTGTGTAAATCTAGACACTGATTCGGATTTTATGTTCGTTTTCCTTCGCTCTTATCGGCAGCCGAAAGCAGTTAAGACAAAGTATAAATTGTTATTATCAAATACTTGACGTTCGGGTATTACGATTTTGGTAAAGACTTGGCGAAATATTGGAAAATTTATAAGCGGAAATTAGTTTTTATAATAATAAAAATATTTCGAAATAGTTCATATCTTCGTCAAATCTATCAATTCGTTATTGACTTAAATAAGTCCATCAAATATTAATATAAAAACTTATTTGTATGGAAAAATTCAAGAACAAAATATTTTTTTGAAGAGTATCAATAACCGCGATGCTCGCTTAAGTGTTGTATACCCTAACACTATTAGTGAAGTTGAACTTATAGAGGTAGGCCATGAGCGTGGGAAAAGGGGGAGGACTTGAATTTTTATAATCTTATTTTTGTTAAATTTTAATCTCCAGAAGAAACTTTTCCAACAGTACATCTGAGAATTAAAAACAACTGTTACCAGACGGAACACCCTTCAAGTGCGTGGAGTAGTCGCCCTCTTTGAGATCCCCTTGGCCCGCCCACCTTAACCCATGACAGGCCATTGGCAAACTGTCAAGAGGGCGGTATATTATTTATGTGTGGTCTTGTATTTTTTATTTTGTTGTATTCTTATTTTTGCCTCTTGAGTTGAGCAATTTTTTGAGTTGGAAATTTTCCACGGCAGACAAGTTCCGATGGTGATCAGTGCGTGCGGGGTTCTCACCGATTCTCACCACCGAGGGTTCACTGCACTTGGGCGCACCACAGCGAAAAAAGAATGAAAATAAATGGTTAATTTCTCTTTTATTAGTGTTGCCGGAAATCTGACAAGCTCAAAGGGAACTTTGATTGGCCTTTATTGGCGAAGCTTTTGTCCGCCTTTTGGTTTCCGATGACGCGTGCATACTATATGTATTTGTATTTAAAAAAAAAACAACAAGAATTTTAGGAATATGTTCCAAAAACAAAAGTTTTGCTCCTACTTTAGACATATGTTTGCAAAAATCTAATATTTTTATTGCTAAAATATTTTCAACAAATTTGTTTTTATATTATTTACCTCAGCAATGGAATATTTTGGAAAAGTTTAGTTCTATTATTAAATTTAATTTCAATTAACTTATAGAAAAATGAGTAATCATGAAGTGCTTATATGAAAACCTCTTAATTTTGACTGTCTTCCTTTAAACTGAATCTGATCAAATTTATAACTTTTTTTACAGTGTATTGTACAATTGTACAGATACTTAGGTTGTATATGCATATATAAATAGTGTTTGGTGTCTGGTTTGTAACGAGTTCTAACCTTGATCCAGCGTCGGCATAAAAGTGTGTGAGTTTTCCATCATTTGCATATTAAAGTGGCAAAAAAAAAACATTTAAGCAAATCTACTAACGATTTTCTCAGGCGTAACTTGGCAAACCCAGAGGTGTGGCCTCAGGGGATTTGGCTTTAGAACTCGTACAATCCGTAAATCATCAGTAATCTTTTTATTACCGATAATGTCAGCAAAGCAATAAATAAAGCTAGAATCCGATAGACGAAAATTAATATTAGATTTTATTATTTTTCCGGAAATTCTTCAAATTAATTTGGATGCGCTTCGAAATAAGAACCCCTTCCCAATACAATCAAATCATTTATTAAGATTTTGAAATATATTCAGATAATTTACAAATTTGTATACACTTTTTAAGAAAAATGTATTTTAATATTTTGTTTGTACAAAACTACCGATCACTTGTAATAATAAACTGCCCTCTTTCAAACGCAATAAAAATTTTTCAGATAAATTCTTTATGCAAGTGTTAGTTCAGTTGCTTGCATATTAATAGAATTCGCAATAATACTTTGCATTGTTGACAGAATTGTTTAATTGCTGCAATTCACTTATCGCACGGAATTCCCATCCACCTTTCTGTAAAATCAAATCCACCTACACCTCTGTTTTCGAACAAATTTAACAGCTGTTGTAGATATATTTGTATCTGCCAATTTTCATTTTTGAATTGCTGGTTTCAATGGTTTTATTAATTTTGTATAGCCTCAATTTGCACTTGAATTTTTGTGCGTTTGACTGCTTTTTGTTCTGCTTTTGATTTGTATTTTTTTTTCCTAGTTTGCCGGCAAAATTAACTGGTTTTTTGTTTGGCTCAATAAAGCAACCAAACTGAGTCGTAATTTATGTTACCCCGTTTCCTTCGTTTGTTTCTTTGTTTTTTTGTTTTGTTTTCACTTTTCATTGTGAAGCTTTTCTTTTTTTAGGCATTTCGTCTTAATTTTAATTACACACCTCTGCGTCCATGTTGTTGTTGCTGTTGGATTCTTCTGGTTGCGCTGCTTTTGTTGTTGTTCTTGTTGTTGTTGTTGTTGTTGTCAAAGAACTCGGTCAAAGCAAAAAATAAACAAATAAAAAAACGAAAACACTGCGAGCGCGTTGACACACACACACGTGTAATTGCTCTGTTCTTGAACAAAAAAAAATAACTTAATGATTTATTTTGGTAGCCTGCAGTGTAATTTTGTTTTTTTTTTTTAGGATGCGGATGAGGATAATTTATTTAAACTTTGTTCGTAAGCATCCAACGTTCTGATTTTGTATTTTGTATTTTGTGTTCTCTGGGTTTTGTGTTGTTAAACGCTCCACGAAAAATTCAAGACTGACGACGGGCGAATCGTTGACAATCCCCTCTGGCTGCGAGAGCGAGAGGGTCACAAAGAGAGAGAGAGAGAGAGAGAGCGGTAGAGCGGTAGAGCGAGAGTGGGAGCAGGAAAGGGAGAGAGAGGAAGAGAGAGGGGCGGCTCTCTCCCTCTCCCACTCGCTGAAAGAATGTGCGGTGAAAGAGACAGCTGATCAACAGGTTGTCGATCAGCTGTTTCAAAGAAAT
>JAJJHY010010805.1:728855-809618 GCA_021224005.1 Drosophila setifemur
TTCGGCTTTTGTTTACATTTTTTTTCGGATTATTGTTATTAAACAACCGGAGGGCCAACCCCCGATTTCTTCGTTGGTTTTTGAGGCGTCTGTCTGCCAATTGCCGTTGGCTCGAAACGTTAAACGTTTTTTAGTAATGCTCCAGTAAGTTTTAAATCCAACAAATTGTTGGTATCTTGGCGGTTGTAATTACCCAGTGACAGTCGTCGCTTCTTTATCTGCCAGATTTTGGTTTTGTTTTAGGTCTTTTATGTATGTATTTGTTGTAACTTAAGAAAAGGGCGGGGTCACCGCCGCCTCCGGGGAAAGTCACCAACAACAAGGCCAAAAACTTAAAAAAAGTATAAAAACAAGAAAGAAAGGCTAGCTTCGGTACCCGAAGCTTAGAATACCCTTGCAGGCTAGTTGCTTTCAACCCGTTCAATCGTTTGTATGGCAGCTATAGGATATAGTTATCCGATTTTTGGGTTTTTAAATTTCTAAAAAGGCTTTACTGTTTATGAAAACTGTTTTTCTCAAGAATGAATTAATTGTCTTGAAAAACGCCAGAGTTATGCTCAATGACCCATTTTCTCCCATCGTTCCAATTTTGATGAAACTTTCAGGATATGTTAAAATTGGTATTAAATAGATTTTTCCAAGAAATAAATAAATTATCTTTAAAAATGGCGAAATTTTGAAACTTTTTCCCAATCGTTCCTATGGCAGCTATGTAATGTAGTGTTCCGATTCCGGCCGTTCCGACTTATATACTACCTGCAACAGATTGAAGGGTCGGTGCAAAGTTTCAGCCCGATAGCTTTAAAACTGAGGGACTAGTTTACATAGCAACCGACAGACGGACAGACAGACGGACAGACAGACGGACAGACAGACGGACAGACAGACGGACAGACGGACATGGCTAGATCGACTCGGCTGGTGGTGCTGATCAAGAATATATATACTTTATAGGGTCGGAAATGTCTCCTTCACTGCGTTGCAAACTTCTGGTCAAAATTATAATACCCTCTGCAAGGGTATAAAAAGTATACATATGTACACAAAAAAAGATCAAATTTAGGTAGAAAGTGAAAGATCTCGAGTCGGTCGCGGTTTTTGGACATTGTCACCATATCCGAAACGGAAATCTTCATCTTTTAATTCATTCTCCATCCATCTGAGAGCAAAATGTCGGATCTTTCATTTCAAGTGTTCGAATAATGCCATCTAAAATTGATCAACTCCATATTTAATGATATTTATTTGTCCACATAATAAATTAGCAGGCAATCGATACATTTAGTATTATTAAAATGAATGCCTAGGATATTGTTTTATTTGTTTCATATTTAAAGAAAATAATTGTATATTAAATTACATGTTGAACAAAAAATGTTAGATTTCGAAGAATGTAATTGATACTTCTGGTACTTAACCTTTTTAATTTACAAAACACAATAGAATTTATTTTTACACATCTCAAAATGTACAGAATTCAGTTAAAATCGTATTCTGACACAAGAACAAAATTGCACGAATTTAAAGATTAAAATTAACGAAATGTACCTATAAAAATAATTCAATTGAAATCGAGCTATTAATATTTTCTCAGCTAAATCAACTTTACTTTTTGGATTATACGTTTTTCTTTACCAGCCTTTCCTTTTAAGTGCCAACCATTTGGGTGCCAGGTGAGCCATCATAATGAATTGGCGTCATCCGATGGCAGTTTGATGCTGGCTTTTGGAGCCACCTCTCCTGTAGAGGAGTAGAGGAAAGCCCCACCTGGCTATTCCCTCGTCCGATCGGTCACATGCTGGCGGACTAGTCCGACCTGTTGGATTGCCCCGCCGCTGCCCTGATCCTCCAGAAAAAGGTAAGCGAAAAAGTGGTGTCGCCGAAGTGGGACACTCCATTCCACATACTCCAAGTTGCAATCCAATGAAATGACCTGGCCAGTAACTCGCTGCATGTGGCTCGGTGCTATCCGATCATCCGATCTGCTGGCAGGGAAGGCAATGGAATGGAATAGAATCACTTTAAACCACTCGAGCTGAGAACAGATTCGTACACAGTGCGAAAATATCACCAATAACTTCGCCAAAACATGTGTTACATCCCTGCTATTTATTGTCATTTTAATTTAAAATAAGTAGGTTATTGTTAAGCATTATTATCAAATATAAAAAATATTTTGATTTTCAGATTATATATGGTTTTCCGGCTTATAAATTATTCAATTCTTAAGAAAATTAGTTAATATTGTTTATAGGTTTCGATTATAAAATATAAGTAGACTGAAAGTTATTTTAAAAAATAGTAATATGTATAGAAAAAACTTACTATTGTACTTATTAATAAACAATTTTGGTAAGTAAAATTGGATTATAAAAATATATATAAAGTAAGCTGCAAAATATATATAAAGTAGTTAGTAATTGAATATACAAAATTTACACAATGGTTTTCCAGTGTTTCAATGACTTTTGTATGCATTGTTGTATTTATCTTTATTGCTGAATTTTGTCCTTTAACCTAATTGTATTACATTATACTTGTATACCTTAATTTTTTTATTAAATTTTTCTTTATGTTTTCAAAGAAAATTTATATCTTATCTCTTGGCGAGATTTTTTGATCCCAAAATGTATTTGTTGTTTGCCTTAGCCTTGGTGTTTACAAGATTTCTCTTCTTTGAGCCGACATTTTTATACCCTTGCAGAGGGTATTATAATTTTGATCAGAAGTTTGTAACGC
The DNA here is from genome assembly GCA_021224005.1 of Drosophila setifemur. Taxonomy (NCBI): domain Eukaryota; kingdom Metazoa; phylum Arthropoda; class Insecta; order Diptera; family Drosophilidae; genus Drosophila; species Drosophila setifemur. The sequence goes on from JAJJHY010010805.1 coordinate 731,595, forward strand.
AGTGAAAGAGACATATCCAACCCTATAAAGTATATATATTCTTGATCAGCATCAGCAGCCGAGTCGATCTAGCCATGTCCGTCTGTCTGTCCGTCTGTCGGTTGCTATGTAAACTAGTCTCTCAGTTTTAAAGCTATCGGGCTGAAACTTTGCACCAACCCTTCAATCTGTTGCAGGTAGTATATAAGTCGGAACGGCCGGAATCGGAACACTACATCACATAGCTGTCATAGGAACGATTGGGGAAAAATGCCAAAATTTCGCCATTTTTAAAGATATTTTATTAATTTCTTGGTAAACTCTATTTAATAGCAATTTTAACATATCCTGAAAGTTTCATCAAAATCGAACCACTATATCCTACAACTGCCATAGGAACGAAAGGAGAAAATGGGTCATTGAGCATAATTCTGGTGTTTTTCAAGACAATTAATTCATTCTTGAGAAAAACAGTTTTCATAGACATTAAAGCCTTTTTAGAAATTTAAAAACCAAAGATCGGATCACTATATCCTATAGCTGCCATACAATCGATCGAACGGCTAAAAGGCGTCTGGTCTGCAAGTGTATTCTAAGCTTCGGGTACCGAAGCTAGCCTTCCTTTCTTGTTTTTATATTTTCTCTGCCATATTTATTTTCTTTTATCTGATTTTTAAAGGAATATCTTCTGCATATATTAACATTTTTTTAATTCAGTCATATTACTCGATTTCTTTCTTTAGGAATATCGATTTGCCAGTGACTTTTACCTTAATATATTTCCGTATGATATATATACATCAAATGCTTTCTTCTTATTATATCGTTTTTTATATAATGTTTTTAATTAAATGTTGTTTCCTATCCTTTGTCGTGATTTTTTTGCCCCATTGCTTTTTTCTCAATTTTTTTCTTTGTCCTAAAGTTTTCTTCTTATTTTATGTGATTTAATATTTATATTGCATCATTTCTCATGTTTTACCCATTTTTTCCATATCTTTTGTATTTACAAACATTTTTAAAATATTTTTTAAGGCAGTCCAATGACTCGACTTTTTGTAATGTAATATTTATTTGGCAGTGATTTTAAATCGTTTAATTGATGATTTACACTCATGACTGTTCTCCTGTTGCCAATTCAGTTGCTTTTATTTTAGCCCTATTTTACTAACTTAACATTTTGTTTGTGTGTTGGGCCACGGTGCCCCATCGTTGGTCGCCATGTGATTAGATCGGCAATTTGGCATGGCTCGATGATAACTGTCGCAAGGCCAGTTAAGCGCCAGAACGTTCGACAGGTCGTCGTGGAGTGAAGTCAAGAGTTACAAGTTAAGAGCTCGAAACCGGGAGCCCAGAGCTCGGGGTTGGCAGATGGGGGATTGAAGTTTTGAGTCGAGAGTCGAGAGTCAAGCCAGACAAGACGAGGAGGCGGTGGAGGTGGGGGAGGGGGAGGAGCACAGGCGGCGCAGAGGAGGAGGCGGTGGCAACGTTACGGGCCAAAAGCCAAGCTCTGAAAAGTGGAAAAGACGAGGGCCATGAAACCGGAGAGCGAGGGGCTTTCACCAACTGGCCAAGTTTAGCTGCGTCGCTGGCTTGTTTCATTTATTGGCCAGACGCGCAGCCAGCCGGTCGTGGAACCCGACGGTCGAGGAGTACGAAAAACAATCCCCCCCGAGCAGAGCTGGAGAAATGGAGACTGGTCTGCTCCTTCTCTTGATCTTGGCTGATTACTCGTTGGCCATTGACTTTGGCTATCACCCGAGCGCCGAGGAGTTCGACACTCTCCTGCGGAGCCACATTGGCCGCAATCTCATCCAGCGAAGGGTGCAGGACACGCGAAGATTCGTGCCCCGCTACCAGCACCAGACCTCCATCCGCTTCGAGCCGCCGGAACTGGACTTTCAACTGTTCGATCAGGAGGAGCAGCCCTCGCAGCCGTATGTCTTTGAGTCGGTGGAGGACAGCAGTCCGAACTCTGTCTCGGACCAGCTGCACGTGCAGAGCGAGCTGCTGGAGATCAAGGAGCCCACCACCAGGAGACCCCCAGCCCCGGGCAACGCCACCTTCCCCATCTACTTCACCCACCCCACCACCGGCATCGTCTACCAAATCAGCCAGGTGGGTCAGAACGGTGGCCTGCCCGCGGTCAGTCAGAGTCGCAACGACAGCCACTCCATAGCCGTCTACGTGACCAAGGCCCAGTACGATGCGGATGTGGAGAGCCTGCGGCGGAAGTACGAACAGAATTGCCAGTGGATGGTGCCGCCGGGCACCGTGATATCCACCCTGAACCCGGTCAAAGGCTCCTCCGGCCCCACCGCCCGTCCCCAGATAATCCGCCTGAAGAAGCCCAAGAATCCGCTGAGCAAGCCCAGCAACAAGCTGCCCAAGCCGAACCACCGACCGCCGCCGGTAATGGTCACCAGTGGCCCCATCGATCACGTGAGCGGCCAGATCCTGAAGCTGCCCCATCGGGGGGCAGGAACCACTTCCACCACCACCTCCCCCTCCACCACCCACCGACCAAATATCCGGAGGAAAAAGCGCAAGAAGAAAAAACAAAACAAGAACAAAGTGATCAAGCGAAGGCCGGGCTATGGGGGAAACAATACCAGAACTCAGCCGGGTCATCTTCCAATCATATTGGGAAAGAGACCGACCGGAAGCAGCTCCTCCATGACACCTCCTCCGCCGGTGGATGCCACTCAGTTGGAGAAGCCGCATCTGCCACAGGCCACGTTGCCCACGGGAAATGTGTTCAGTCAGCATCTATTCCGAACGGACGATGAGCTGCTGCCGGAAAGTGAAAACCCGGAAGATGGGGAGCCTCCGGAGCACTTGGAGTCACTAGAGCCACTAGAACCATTAGAAGCACTAAATCTCAGAAGACGCCGTTCGCTGGATTCTGTAAATGCAGAAGGAGTAGCAAAAGGAGCAAACGGTGGAACATTCAAAGATCGATCCAGGAAGCAGAGCTCACAGGATAATGATGAAAATATTGAGGATAATAGTTATATCGCTTCAACTAGAATGGGTTTTCCTGGACAAACAAAAAAAAGAGCTGGAAGGGGAGCAGAAAAGGGAATACAAAGAAAAGCCGGAAAAGGAGTAGAAAAGGGAGTAAGAAAATCTGTCGAAGATAAAGGAGCAGAAGGAGGAGCAATTAAAGTAGCACGGAGACCTCCACTCCATCTTAGATATCGACGATCATTGGAGGCTCTGCGAAACGTAGGAAAGCCTGTGCAAGGAACCATAGTGAGAAGAGCAGCCACATTATCATCAGGACAAGGAGTAACTAAAGTCGCAGAGAAGGTAGCGGAGAAGGCACTCCTGAAATCCGGGGAAAAAGAAACCGCCGCCCGCAGAGTGAACACCCCGAGAAGACGTAGCCCCAAACGAAAATCAGGGAAACGGAAGACCAACCAACAAACCCCGAATACCCCAAGTACCCAGAAAAAGGAGGGTCCTAGTAGTGTCCACCACCTGCCCACTGCCATTCATTTGCTCCACCGAAACCACAGCCACGAGGAGCATGCGAATCCGAATCCGAATCCGAATGCGAAAGAGAGTCCGAAGGAGAGTCCGAAAGTCGGGAGCATCGGGAAAAAGAAATCCAAGACCAAGGAAAGGAGGCGCGGCAGACCCGAGACTTCCGGCTTTGATCTATTGGAGCTGCTCTCCGATGGAGACTACGAGGACGAGGACGAGGATTACTATTACGATGGGGAGAGGGGCAGGCCAAAACCCAATCGAAGCACCAGCAGTACCGAGGCCCAGAGCGGTCTGAAGGAGGACAGCAGCTCCGCCGAGGAGGGAGCGGACTTCGGGGCTATGGTTGTGGAGGAGACTACGACACCGAAAGCTTCCAGCAGCGAGGAGGAGGAGGAGGAGGAGCAGGGGGAGCCGCAGGGAGGGGAGCTGGATGCCACCTCCAGCACCAAGAACTCCATGGCCAAAAAGAAGATTCGCATCAAGAGGCGGCCTTTGGACTCCGACGAGGACTACGACGATGATGAGGATTCGGGGATCGGTGGCTTCTTTCGCATGATTTTCTATCCAGTCCAAGTGGCCATGTCGCGACTGATGGATGGCTTTTCCAGTCCCGACGAGGACGAGGACGTGGACCCTCCGGGATCCGGTCCCACGATGATCTCGAAATATCCCAGCTACACACTCTACCACAGTGCCCACAGCAACGAGGCCTATGCCGAGCCGGAGAACGACAAGGAGGACGAGGACGACGACGATGACTCCCCTTCTCTGGGGGGCTGGTTCAGCTCCTGGTTCGGACTGCAGCGGCGAACCAAGAAGATCGGTAGCAGCACCACATCGAACCCTGTCCTGCCAGTGCCAACACCTCCGAAGGAACCACCCGGCTGGCTGGAATCGTGGTTCGGATTCGGAAAGACCACCACGCCGGAGGCGGACACCGAGGATGACTACGATAGTGAGTACATCTTGGGCCACTTTTACCTCTATTTATTTATTTATTTATTTACACAATATGTGAGAAGCAAAATAAGTCACAAAGGGAAAATTTCAAAGCTAAAATAAATCTTCACTTAAAGTTAAAAAATAATTGTAGTACTTATTATTTAACAATAATTGAAGTTAAAAACATTTAAGAAATTCCGAAACATTTTTTCTTTTTGTTAACTATTATTTAGACTTAAATTATGTTAAAATGATTCAACATTTATTTAGCAACAACGAATTTGTTTTAATCAAAAGAATATTTCAAATCTATTAGTGCACTTTATTTGTTTTTCATTTATTACATTAATATATCTACATTTAATTTCCCATTTAATATTTTATCATGAAAAAAAAATATTTATATTTTTCGCGGAAATAATTCTTACATGATTTATTATTAATAGTTAATTTCGTTTTTGTTTGAAATTGTATCATACTTTATGTATAAATTTGTTTTTGTTGATTATTATTTCGACTAAAATACTAAAACATTTTATCAGTAACAACAAATTAGATTTTAATCAATAGAACATTTGAAAAGTATAGGTGCATTTTATTTGTTGTTCATTTATGACGTTAATATATCTTCTCACTTACTATACTCGTACATGAAAATATATAATATTCCTATATTTTTCGAGGGAATAATTCGTAAACGATTTAATATTGATATATCATTTATTATATTATCAGACTAGTATATTCTATATTTATGTGGGTGTATTTTATAACACGTACAAACAATAATTTAAACTAAATCTTAATCACAGCATTTAGCCAAAGAAAAAAAAACCACGCTTGGTTGAATATGGCAAACAAAGTGAGAGAATATAGTAACGATGATCGGGCCATATTTTTATTGCCATATAAGTGTATGGAGGTCTTCTAATTAGAGTGCTTAACATTTAATTAAGGAACATGTAAACATAGTGGTAGAAGCTTCTTAATAGTTCCCTGCGAGTGGTTGGCTTAATGGAGAGATTGGCTCAATGAGCAGCGATTGCTATCGGGGAAAATGAAGAGCCAGGGATAAGGGAAATGGGAAAAGGGAAAGCCCAGAACCCAATTGAGGAAATAACGGAACCCGAACTTCCAAAGTGCGTTCTCCGATCCCGTTACGCTTTCTGCGCAGCAACCAATCTATGATGTGATACTACTCGCATATTGCACTCTCCTCCGCAGAATGGTTCTCCAGCTGGTTCGAATCGAAGCCGAAAAGAAAGGTCAGACGACGCTCCACCACCTCGACGACCTCAACCTCCTCAACCACGACGACGACCACGACCCCCTCGGCGGCCCAGGTGCCCATTCTGACCATTGTGGATCCGCTGAGGAATCCCCAGAACTGGATCGGCATCCTCGCCCACCACATTGTCAACTCGACGGGCAACGCCATGGCCTCCACCACCACCAGCAATCCCCTGCTCCAGGCCCTGGCCACGCGGATGGCCACCAGGGGCACCACCACCTCCACCTCGACCACCACCCCGAGGCCGGACCTGCCGCGGCACATCAGCTACGACAAGTACCAGATCTGGCGACTGAAGCCCCAGGACGAGACCCAGGTCAGAGTGCTGGAGGAGTTCAAGAAGGGCGAGGACGGCGTCAAGATGCACTGGCTGAAGGGTCCCAGCCTCAGGTGAGTTCGCGGATTGTCAAATATTGCAAAAAAACAAGAAACGAAATTAGATTTAGAAATTAGAATTATACTATTTAATTATAATATAATTTANTATAATTTACTATTTAAAATATATATAAACAATAATATAATAATTGATATTTAAGTAAAATATAAATGTATTTCCATTTCCAGAGGCCTGACCGATGTCCTGGTGCCCCCGAAGATGCTCGTCGACTTCCAGGGCAGCCTGAACTACGAGGGCATCGCCCACGAGGTGCTGATCTTCGATGTGGGCAAGGCCATTGCCTACGAGCGCTCCAAGGAGGACTACCTGCACACCACCCGACCCTCGAAGCCGCGACCCCCGAACCCGGCGCCGATGACGTGGAATCGGTACCACAACCACGACGAGATCGTCAAGTACCTGGAGACGGTGCGCATGAAGCATCCGCAGCTCGTGGAGCTCATCCACATCGGTCGCTCCTACGAGGGTCGACCCCTGATTGTCGTGAAGATCGAGTCCAAGCTGATTGCGGCAGCTGGCACTGGAGATGGTCAGCAGACCGTCAAGAGACCCAAGAGGAAGCGCAAGTCCGGCCAAGCCAACGCCGTGTTCGTCGAGGCCGGAGCCCAGGGGCTGGCTTGGATTGGTCCGGCAACGGCCACCTGGATGATAGCCGAGCTGCTGCGTCTCATGAAGAGCAATAGTGAGTACTGAATCTAATGTGCTTGTTGATTATTTGGGAGGGATCCCCCTTTTCCCAAGTCCAGAAGGGAGCCCAAGTCCGTCTTCTCCTCGACTGAAATTTTTGGAACTATTTATGTGCCTTGTCAAGTGTCCAGTGTGAAGTTTCTACAAAACGTGAAATTTAAAGCCGGAACTGGTCAGCGGTAATTTGTAAGATCCTCGTCCCCCTCCTCCGTCGAATCTCCAGTCCAGTCCAATTCCTCTATCTTAAGTCCAAGCCCAAGAAGCTACTGCATCATGCGACCGAGTACGTCGCGCAGCCAGAGGAGAATCGTAGGAGGCTGCTTCATCTCTGTGGGAATGGCGTAGCGGCGCGAGTTGATGAAGATGGCCCGACCCTCGCAGTCCGAGTAGCGCCTTTGCTCCAGCCTGCATCCTCCCCCTCCAAGGGATGCAGTCCTCCTCTTCGGGGGACTGCTCCTCGCTTTGTGGGGACAGCATTTGGTCTTGGCCTTGCGCTTGGCCTTGTGCCGGGCAAAGGGACAGCCCGACCTGGCCCTGGCCCGGGCCCGATCCTTGGCGTGGCAGCAGGACCCGGAGCTGTTGGTCACCAGCGAGAGGGCGAACGCCAGCAGGAGCACTCCGCACACGATGCCCACGGCCACCTGGACGTTGCGGTCGGCGTTCTTCAGCTCTAACAGCAGCTGGACCACATGGTAGCCCAGCGTGATCCAGAACGTCATGGTGCAGATGGCGAAGAAGCTAAAGAGGAGGAAGGAGGAGATCCTTTACCTGGAGACCCCGAATAACCCAAGGATGCACTCACACTAGGACGCCCAGAACCTCCAGCAGGAAGGTGATGAAAAAACTGAGCTGATCGGTGCGGCTTCCATCCGAACAAGATGCACCTCCAGGCCGGCCCGGTCCCTTGCCCCATCCTCCTCCAGATCCACACATCGCTCCTCCCGGGGCTGCTCCCGGGGCTGCTCGCGGGGCTGCTCCCGGAACTCCACCCTTGATCCCGGCTATTCCCTGGCCGTAGCCGGTCACCACGTCCATGGCCCCGGTAGCGGTATGCGGACCCGAGATCGATCCCATGGCCAGCTCTTGGGCCTCGGCACATCCGGCATCGCAACCAGTGCCGTAGCCGCAGTCCTCGTCGCAGGCCGTGCCCAGGGAGCAGCGCGTGTGGCCCAGCGTGGCAGTGCCCAGGTGGAAGGCGAACCCCAGGGTGTCCCTGCCCCGCGGGCCGGCGCTCTGTGACGGCTGTTTGTTCCATCCCGCATGGCAGGCGGATACTGCCGGGGCGGGCCTCGATGGACGTAACTCCGAGTCCCCGGACATAACGCTGCTCTCGCGCTCCTGGGCGATGATGGTGTTCTCGTTGGCGAACAGGATCCCCTCTGGGCGGGAGTCGTTGCTGTTGTCGGAATCACCGCCAAAGCGAAGGCCCCCAACTTTGGTTGCTCCGCTATCGCTGTTGCCGGAACTGCCCGTTGCCGTGGGGACGACTCCTAGACCAATTGGGACGACACTTAAACAGCCGCCGCCGCCCAGCAGGGATGTGATGGCTGCGGGACATGCTGCTAGTCCTGCTCCTGCCACTGCTCCTGCTCCTCCAGTTGGTAATCCTCCTCCAGAGTCCTCCGTTTGCGGATTCACTGCCTTCCGCATCTTGTTGCACTTGGCGCAGGGACAATTTGGGCGGGAATACTGGCGCGAGGACTTGTCCATCTCGGACCAACTGCTCCTCCTGCTCCTGATCCTCCCGTGGAAGGGAGATCCGATGGCTCTCGACTACAACTTGTTACACTCGATTTCGAGGTCTCGGAATCGGAACCGGAATCTAAATATGCTGACTACCGGACTGACGAAAGGGCAACTGACTTCCAACGAGTAGAGGCGATCGGGTTACGTCGATCGGGAATCCCGAGTTGGAGTTACATATATTGAAGTACAATTAATTAAATGTAATGTTAGATTATGTTTTGGTTTTCCTTGGTATCCTGAAAGATACATTAAGAATACGTATTCCGACTTCCTTTCTTGTTTGTTATTATTCCTTTCATCATATGTATATGATCCATCTTTCGAAACCCGCAGAGAGCAACGAGGATGTGGACTTCATCCGGAACACCACCTGGTATGTGATGCCCGTGCTGAATCCGGATGGCTATGCCTACAGCCACGAGTACGATCGCTTCTGGCGGAAGTCCCGGTCGCAGCACCAAACTCCACCGCCCAGCGGCATTCTGGACTCGGCGATGACCTGGCTCCAGCAGAAGAGGGGTCCGGAGAAGGTGTGCTACGGCGTGGATCTGGATCGGAATTGGCTCTATCACTGGGGCAAGCGCGGAAGCTCCAAGGCGCCCTGCAACGAGTTCTACGCAGGTCCGGCTCCGTTCTCCGAACCGGAAACCAAGGCGGTCTCCGACTTCCTAATGGACTACCGGACGCAGATCAAGGTGGGTTCTACAGATCCGCATATACTCGTATATCTAAGGAATTATCACAAATTCGAAAATAGAATCATTCTCGAAGTAATCCAAACACAATGTATTCCCTTCCAGCTGTACATATCCCTGCAGGCCTATGGCCAGGTGGTTTCCTATCCCGTAAAAGCCAACTCCACGTTCAATTCGGAGCGACTGGATGATTTCCTGGACGTCGCCATGGTGGGTACCGATGGCCTCCGGAAGAAGGGCAGCAAGTCCCGGTACAAGGTGGACGCCGCAAACGATTTGATCGAGCAACGTTCAGGTGCGTACTATATTAATAATTCATCAAAATCAATCATTAATATAATATATAAAGATAATTGATTCCACCTTAAGGAATATAGTTCCAGGGCTAGTACAATATCAGATTCGAATACGAATACTTGCACTATAATATATGATATATGTTATACATATGTACATACATATATGTATAATCCTCAAATGACATCCTTTACATACTTATATTTTCATGTGATTGACATTTGCAGGCTGTGCAGATGCATTTGCCGCCTACGAAATCGGCATCCCCTTCAGCTACACCCTGCAACTGGCCGACAATGGAGTGCACGGATACCTGCTGCCCAGCAGCTCCATTGAGCCTACGGCCCGCGATGCCTTCGAGATCATCAGCGGCATGCTCGATTATATTTAACAGGAAAAGCAAAGAGGACGCAGGAGCAGGAGCAGGAGGGATTCGGGTGGGGCAACATGTGAAAGAGTTTTAGTTCCTTTGGTTTTCCTATGCGGGGGCTTGTGTTCCGGAGATCTCTTCCCATTTCCGGAATGCAATATCCGAGGTGTTAGTACGAGTATAATTTGTATTTTTTTTAATTCCAAATTGTTTTTTTACAACCAACTAGGGAAAGTTCTCCAACGTTTTGGCATCATTTGAGATTTCCACTAAGCTTAAAATATATTTATTTTGTTGTATGTATGTATGCTAGAATTATATATTATCTTAACAATTTTTTTTTGGTAGTTGTAATCCTGTTTAGAATAAATATTATACCTAAATAAAGTCTTTTGCTTGATCGAGCATTCGATTGCTTTTGATTGAGTTTCGTACAACATTTTGCATGGATGCCATGTATGATTGCTTGAATCGGTTCCAACTACCAAATTGCAAGTTAACAACTTCTCATTCCTCATTCCTGGGAAACGCACGCTCATATTATTATAATAAACATATAATTTACGGTGCATTAATCTTGTTAACCAAAAATATGTCAAGCGTAAATTAAGCATTACTCTTACATCATTATATCATATTCGTATTATGGGTGAGAATAATGCGTGATATAGATCTCTGATTGAGGGGTAGTTTGGTTACATTTACGATAAATCCTGTCTTCATCTATCTAGCATTAATTGTTTTAAGGTCCTGTTTTACTTTTCTTCCTTCTCTTAATTTATGCATTTTATGTTTAGTTCCTGTAGATTCTTTCTCCTCCTTTTCTCTGTAACATAAAATTATCATCCAAACTTGGATTTTATAGTTAATATCTAAATACTGTTTGGTTCTAAATATTACTCTAAAGTTTCTGCTCTACTTGTGGTTTTGATTTCCAAGGAATATTGAAAGGTTACTTTGAAGCAAGTGTGGATTCTCTTCTATAAACATTTAAGCAAATTAAGCAGAAGGAAAACTGTTTAAGCTGCTCAAATATCTATTTTCCAATATTTTTACTTAAATCAGGCTTCGTAATTTTGGTTAATGATGAATATTCTCTTTCCTGCCTGTATGATGATATTCCTATCCATATTTAGTTTTCTTTTTAAATATTTTAAATTGCAATCAGGCTGCGAAATAGTAAATAGATGAATACTGCCGAAAGCCTTCTAAGGATCAACTCCATCTCAAACTAAATAGTATCTTCAAGTTATTCTCAAGGAAACATCAAACCCTTCTTGGAATTCCGGTACAGTAGGAACATAATTAAGACCGCTTTAAGGCACTAGGACAGAATCCCTTCTCAGCCGTGGCAGACCGAAATGTTTCCCGCCAACTTGGAGAAGTTTGTGTAGCACTCGTTGCCGTAGAAGTACAGGCCGATAAGCAGCTTGAACTGCGCCTGGGTCAGCGGATAGGGAGCCTGAGACATCACCACGACAGTGTCGATCGCCTTGGTGGCCGCCTCCGTGGAGTGTCCCAACAGCGCGCGATAGTTTGCGAAGGCCGCCGCGCACTTGGCCACGTGTCGCACCAGCTTGTCCGTGGAGCACTGCTCCATCACAGGCCGCTGGAGCACCTCCATGACCAGGGCGTGCAGGTCAAAGACGATCAGGTCGGGCGTCGCCGCCGCCGAACTCGAGTGCAGGTCTAGCAACCGCATCGGGGTGCCCTCGATGTCCGGCACCAGCAGGATCTCCTGCGCCTTGGAACGCACCTCGAATTGGAATCTCCTGGTCAGACGCGCATTCCGGCTGGTGATCAGCAGGACGCGCTTCTCCTTCAGCGCGCAGCGTTCGCATAGCTGGGGACGCGCAAATGCGCACATATTAAAGCCTGAAATCGACAGTCTATCTGGTTGATCCACCCACCTTGGACAGCCCGGGGCCGTAGTCCTCGTTTCCGGCCAAGTAAACGTAGTTTCGGAGGCAGTTGCTCGAGGGCGGGCTCATTCCTGGCACTTTTTGCTTCGATCGTGAAATTCGTTGTCAATGTTTACATTGGCCCAACAGCCGCGTATGCGGCCCTGTTAGCGGCCCTGTTAGCCTTTCTGTGTGTTGGTGCGGTCGCGTAAGCAACGCTGTTAAGGCTGTTAGGGCTGTTAAGAGCTGCTTGCAGGTAATCGGAAGGCAAGGTCCACCCTGCGCTATGCGGTTAAGCGGGCCAAAAAGAAGTTCGAATCGGGTAGAAGCAACCTGAGGCTTGTCTCTTAGCGTTGGTGAGAGCGAGAGGGAAATAGGCGGCTGCAGCAGCCATTTGCCCGCTTCGTCCCGAAGCGCAGGGTGGACCTGTGACTTCGCTGATCACCCGGCTTGAAGGTAAAACACGGGAATTCGAAGTAAACACAAAGGGAAGTATGATTGAAAGCCAAATGAATAAATTCTCCCAAATGAAAAAAACCCGCAAACTGCTATAAAGCCTCGATGTATTGCTCTTTCTTCTGTGTGTTTCTGTTAATGTTGGGTTAGCATGCATGCATACGTTCCCGTTAATGCTCGCTAGTGTTGGTGTTTATGCTAGCTAACAGGGCATGCATTTTCGTAGCGTTGGCCTGAGCGAGAGGGGGATAGCTGTTAACCGCTTAAAAAATGCAAGCCCTGTTAACTAACATTATAGTGGGTTTGGTTTGGTAAACGGTGAATGCCAATGCAAAACGATTACAAAACTAAGCATGCAATGCCCAAATTGTAATCGGTATTTCGAGGTTAGCTTTTCGCTGTTAAGTTTTGAACTCGCGAGCAGATCTGCAGATCGGAAAGAGAGAGAGAGAGAGGGATGCCCACTCCCAGTTTGAAAAGAGTGGCAGCCTGGTCTGGCTCTGGTCTGGCAACGCCAGTGATGGCATCACCGGCCAGTGTGACCGCTTCTGGGGAACGCCACCTGGAGTCCACCATGTGAAACCCTCCCCATATCGCTGGCCCTCTCAAACGCCCTACAGCGACGGCGGCCAGAGCGGGACAACCCTAGGCAACCAGCATGCGCGAGCGGGACGCACACAGCAACCGATGGCTGTCAAACTCAACACAGCCGTGCCGACGAACAGACCGCACAAAGCGTAATGTAAAATAATCGAAAAAATCATCAAGATATAGAGGCGAAAATCCAGCGACAGGCTGCTCCGAAAATACGGATCTTCGGCTAACTAGATGCGGCAAACACGGCGCAGTAAATGCGAGCGGCTAACGAATTGCGGTAAGCGAGCAAAACGCCAAGAGGCGCAAGACAAAAAAGCGAGCAAGCGACACACGCACACAGCCACACGCAACGGAGTGAAAAACCAAAAGCGGCTTTGGGGGCTCTCGCACCGTTTCCCCACTTCCGGGAAATCAATGACTGCCTTTCCAAACTAAAGCCTTGCTCCTTTCCGATTTCAGGAGGCGAAAATTGCAGCCGATAAGACGGCCGAAAACGGCGACCGCAATTTAGAAACACACACACACACGCGCAAGCAAGAGTGAGCCTCTAAAACACACACAACACACACACACACATACAAGCGTGCCTTGGCAGGTGAGAAGAAGAAGCAGGAAGAGCAGAACGGAAGAAGCAGAGGAGCAAGCAGAACGGAAGAAGGGACATTGAGCAAGAGCAAAGGAGGCGCCAGCAAGAAGAACCGAAGAATTCTGCGAGCAGCAGCAGAGGAGCCCAGGAGCATCCCCCGGAAGAAAAGCAACAACAGGGAGACGGAGCAGCAGAAGCAGCCCCAGCAGCCGGAGGAGGAGCAGCAGCAGCAGCGGAATCAGCAACTGCACAAACACGACAGCAGCAGAAGCGTATTTGGCGAAAATCTTGCATTGATGGTAATGCATGCTAGAAAACCGCAGCGTATGAACGATGGGTACGGAAAATTGCCAACTTCAATTACGGTTAACTCATCCAAATGGAGCTAAAATCTGCTTTTTGTTTACGTTCTGCCGCGCGCGCGCCCTCCCTCCCTCTCTCTTACTCGCTCGCTGAACACAGCCCGCTGGGCGTGCGTGCCTCGCCCCCTCTCTTTCTAACTCGCACCTATTCGTAAATAGTAGAATTTCGGTAACGCTTTCGCTTCGATTCCCCTCAACTCTTTCTTGGATAAATGTTTCCTTTGAGTTTGCTGATTGCTGAATTTTTGATTGTTCGCATTCCTCCATTGCCTCGCGATTCGTGTATGTTTGGCCTATCCACCACATGGGCCCTCTCGCTCGCACGCGCTCAGCTGTCGGGCAAATGGAAAGCACAAAATAAAACAAAAAACAGCATTTACCGTTGCAGCCTAGCACTGAGATTCACACTTTTCGGTTTAAATTTTTTGTTGCTTGATGTTGAGGATATGTTGTATTTCCACCAAATCGCATCGGAACTATGAACATCAACAAATTAATGCCGACATTTCAGATAATGTTTCCCAGAAATTCATTTCCAATTATTGTATCTTCAATTCCATCGAATTGATCAACGAAAGTTCCTTCCTAGTTACCAAATGACTATAAATCACCCATAAACCCCAAATTATTGTAATTTTAAAATGAAAGGAGGATTCAGCATTCAGCATTGAATCTTTGTTGTAGCCCTTTGAACTTACTTTCCAAGAAATTCAAAACATTTGTATTCCCAAATGAAGTGAGTTTTTGTGTATAATTGTTTATAATTTTTTTGCATTGCGTTAGGAGCAGCAGAACTTTAAGCAAAAGAGTGTATTTTAATGTAATATTAAGCATTCTTAATTATCCATAAAACTAATCCGATTTTTTCTATGGTTTCGCAGGTACTTTGAGAAGCATACCAGTCACACTTCCTACCAGGTGAGCAGACCGATCCGATTTGATCCGATCAGATCCCAGCCAAACCAAAACCTAATGCAACCAAAACAATTAATCACTTTTGTGTATGCCAGTTTGTAGTGTGTTTTTGTTTCGGTAGTTTTTTTGGTTCTGTAGTGCATAAAAGCCAATGTAAATCATAGTTAACCATCAAATCCGCCCGCTCCCCTCTCAAGCCATTTCAAGCCATCCCACTATGTTTCTTGGTGATTCTGTTTAGCAAGTCGTAGCTCATGAAAAACAACTCGAAATTTCATTTCTGTAGATGAATTTACTGGTTAAATTCCAGGTTTTGTTACTTCGATTTTTGATTTTCGATTTTCAAACGCTGTTTGTTGTTGCATCCAATTCTCACTTAATCCCAAAAAAAGAAAACAAAAAGAAATCCCCAAAAGCGACCCTCATCCATTTTGAACTGACCAAATACGTTTCATTTTAACCCATTGAAATCGCGGCATTGCAGCCTGAACTGATCTCGAATTGAGAAACGAATCTATACGAAAATATATATTTCAAAAACAACAAAACAAACACGAAATCCAGCAAATCTACGCCAAACAAATTCGGGATATAAATTAATAAGCAAAACCAACGAATGATAAAAAGTATCCTATGGTGCAACAAATTACTCATTGATAACTATTAACCAAAACTGCAAAAGTATGCTTTAAAGCAATTTAAATAAATATATATATATATATATAAAAGTAAAACAATTGTTTAACCATTTATTATCGAAATATTTTAAATAGAACACAAGAAACATTAAAAACACAAAATTAACCAATTTCTAAGCGCTGCCCAAAATAAATTTAATCAAACTTAGTAGCCTTAACAAGACTAACTTGTAGCGAAAATGAAGAACAAATTAATTATTACAACCAAATATACAACAACATGCGAAAGCAACAATTCGTGAATATTAATAAACTGAAACAAAAACCAAATAAATCAACGATATTAACAACAACACAAATGTGCCTCAAACAAATTTAAAAAAACTCCAACAACAACAACAATCAATTAAGCCAAACCCGAAAAGGGATAAACATAAAACGAAATAATAAATGAAGCGACCAACAAAACAAAAATAGCAAAACGCCGACATTAGTTAAATATTATTACGAACAGATTTACAATTATTTAATAACTCATCTATGAGGAGCAGCAACACCAACAGAATTAGCCACCATTCAAGTAGCAGCATCGTCAAAGCCCACAACAGCAACATGGCTGTTGATCTTTCACTTGCGACAACAACAATTGCTAACTGCAATAGCAACATCAGTAACAATATAAACAACAACAACAATAATAATAATAGCAATAACAATAACAACAACAATGTCAGCAAAAGCGCAGTCGCAGCGACGCTAGCCGCGACGTCGACGCCGTCAGCTGTGGGACTCTGTCGCCTTGAAGTAAGTAAACAATAAAAATAAAACAAAAATATAAACATAAACATATATCAAATTAAAACAAAACAAAAAAAATTCAAAGCAAGGCGTTAAAATCGAAAGAAAGAAACACCTCAAGAAAATATACAAATCATTTATTGAAGGAATCGAATAATAAACAAAAGCTGTAACAAAGAAAACCAAATAATAAAAGCAAAAAAGCAACAAGCACGAAATCAACTGAACTAAAATGATCAATAAATGTTTTAATTTACCAAACAACAATCAGAGATTACAAAAATATTGATACACAATTGGTTAAACGAAAAGTTTTTACTTTGAAACTTTGAGTCAAAAACATTTTTAATTTACATTGAATAATAGATTAATTAATAACTATCAAATTAATAACAAAAGCGGAATTTAATAAAAAAAAGAACTTCATATTGATTTTGAAATTCAAATATAATTTATTATGAAATTATGTACCAACATCACACAATATATCATCAAAATTGTCCAAAAACATATAATTTACGGTTTTTGAAGCCACCACTACCACTCGAAATCCCCGAAATACTTGACATGCTTCAAAATTCTTATCAAATAACTAGAACACACGTCTGTCTTCTGTTCGAACCAAAGACACCAAATTGCAACAGTTTCCATCAAAAAGTTCGCATTTCATTTAACTCTCATTTTTGCGTTTCGTATTTTTTTGTATTTCAATCATTGGCAATAATCACAAGCGAGAACATTGGCAAACGTAGCTGGCATTTATATTTATGCATTTATACTTATGAGTTCCCTGAGTAGATTTAGTTCAACTAACTAACCACCGTCCCTCCAAGAAAACAAATTTATATGAAATAACCGAAAAGTTTTAACCAAAAACCAAAACTTAAATCAATCATAACTAAGAATTCTACCACTGTGCGATAGTGATGTTGAAGTTCTCATAGAAATCTACCCAGATTGTAGGTGTTGTCTCTGTTCATTTCCAAATCGATTTGAATCTTTAATTATTCTTAATTACTTTCTTAATAATAAGTTTTTTTTTAATTGGAAATGCTTAAAATTGTTGATTCCCGAACCAAGTACTGGAAATATGTTTTTTTTTATATGGGAAATTCCTATATTTCGTGTACAGATAAATTTAAAAATATTTGTTTTTGAAATGCATAGAATATGGGAAAAATTAAATAATTTTTTTTTTTTTTTGTTTGCATTACTACTGCATTCTACTTCTAAGTTATACTTTGCGAGTCAAACAAAAGACCATTCCAAAGCTTAGTAAACTCATTTGATCGACCAACTCGCAGTCAGCCCTGTAGGGTGGGTGGATTTCCATGATAACTGCAATCGAAATGCGTTACCTTGTAGCTGTAACTGTGAATGATTCATTTGAGGATTGTGGGAGACTAAAATGCGTGTGATTTCTCTACCCCTACCATATCCTCCCATCCGTGCAGAGCTCAAAGTACAGCAGTTCAAAGCGCGACTACGAACGCGATCGTTCCTCCAACTACCGGGACCGCGACCTGTCGCCGGGCGCAGGCGGTGGCGGCGGTGGAGGGAGCGGCGGTGGCGGTGGAGGAGGAGGCAGCGGTGGCGGCGGCGGCGGGAGCAGCGGCAACGGCGGCAGCGGAGGACCACTGAACAATGGGAACAGCTATCGGTCCCAGTCGCCGGACATTGACTCGCCGTCGTCGCGGTCGCACGATCTGCGCGATCGCAGCGATCATCGAGGCGGTGGTGGCGGCGGAGGAGGCAGTGGGCGTGGCGGGAGCGGCGAGCGGTACAGCTTCATACAGAAGATGCGCGATCGGGATCGCGATGTCTACAAAAAGGACAAGTATTCCGGTGAGTTATGCTCGCAATAGAGCCCCAAAACTATGATTTCACCAAACTTTGCTAATCGTGACAATCCTCCACAGACAAACGCGATCGGCGTGGGAACGATCGCGACTCGGAGTCGTCGTACCGCACCAATCACGATAGGGATCGCCGAGGCGGTGGTGGTGGCGGGGGCGGTGGTGGCAGTGGAGCCGGCGGAAAGATCTGCTCCTCGAGGGAGAACGACAAGCGCTCGGGATCCGACGATCGCGACCGGGAGCGGGATCGCGACATGCGCGACCTGCGCGACAAAAGGGATCGCGGCTCCGATCGCGACAGGGATCTGTACAAGAAGGACAAGTACGCAGGTGGGTCTTCGTCTTGCTCTCGTTTTCTTTCTTGCTTTCAATTAATAATTGATCTCGTTCTGATTTTGTAATCTTTCGCAGACAAACGCGATCGGAATGATCGCGGCGAGCGGACAGCGCGTTATGGCGACTGGAGTGAGCATGTGAGCTCGTCGGGTGAGTCAACGGGTTGTCCAAGGTATCCTCCAGCATGGTTCTTATGTGTTATTCGTTTCCAGGGAAAATGTATTACTACAACTGCAAGACGGAAATCTCCCAATGGGAGAAGCCAAAGGATTGGGTGGACAGAGAAAGGTAAGCGAAATGGAAGAGAAATCTAGTTACAAAGTAGTTACTTAAAAATGTCTGAAAATAACTAAATATATTCAAAACCCTTCAATGCTTTCAGAAACTTACCACGTGAACAGCATCGTGAGAAGGACTATCGCGACAAGGATCGCGATCGGGATCGCGATGATCGCTTCTCCAGATCGAGTGAGTTCTTGATAGCACCTTCCATAACTGACGGGAGTTAATTGCAATGTTTTTAAACCGATTTCAGCATACAAACATTCCAATTCTTCGCGCGACAATTCACGACTGAGATGGAATTACGAGAACGATGGTCCGCCGAGCCATCGAAGGCGTTTGGATGGTACGAAATTATACGGTCCAACTTCTTCAGCTTTCAATAGGATCTTTGTGCTGATTTTAAGAAACTCGAGTGAGATACAACTCCAACTAATTGTCGATTTTATTTGTTTGCTAGGTCGACACAACGACAATGCTGACATGGACATAAGCGGCGATTCGACGCCCACCTCGGAGGCCAGTTACTCGATGAGCGGCACGCCCAACGCCCATGGAGGTGGAGGCGGCAACGGAGGACCAGGAGGAGGTGTTCCCGCGGGCGGTGGCGGCGGAGGGGGAGGAGGAGGCGGCGGTGACCAGCCCATGGCCAACGCCCTGCCCCGCCTGGCCTCCCATCCGAATGCCAGCTCCTCCGGCTCCGCAGGTGCCTTCGGAACCGCAGCGGCAGCAGCAGCAGCGGCGGCGGCAGCAGCTGCAGCTCTCTGTGGCACGATGCTGCCCGCCAGCGGCCTCTCCTCGGTGGTGAATAGCGGAAGCAGTAGCGTCGGCGGAAGCAGCAGCGGAAGCAATAGTGCCAGCGGCAGCAGCCTAAGGAACTCCGTGGGCGGCCACATCGGCTCCACCTCTGGCGTAAGTCCACGGGGCTTTAATTGATTAATTCTTTAAATTATTCAAAAGCGAGGTTTTTATACCCTTGCAGAGGGTATTATAATTTTGACCAGAAGTTTGTAACGCAGTGAAGGAGACATTTCCGACCCTATAAAGTATATATATTCTTGATCAGCATCAACAGCCGAGTCGATCTAGCCATGTCCGTCTGTCTGTCCGTCTGTCGGTTGCTATGTAAACTAGTCTCTCAGTTTTAAAGCTATCGGGCTGAAAAATTGCACCGACCCTTCAATCTGTTGCAGGTAGTATATAAGTCGGAACGGCCTGAATCGGAACACTACATCACATAGCTGCCATAGGAACGATTGGAAAAAAGTGCTTTAAACTCGCCATTTTTAAAGATATTTTTTTTTATTTCTTAGGAAATTTCTATTAATGACTATTTTAACATATCCTGAAAGTTTCATCAAAATCAAACCACTATATCCTATAGCTGCCATAGGAACGATAGGAGAAAATGGGTCATTGAGCATAACTCTGGTGTTTTTCAAGACAATTAATTCATTCTTGAGAAAAACAGTTTTCATAGACATTAAAGCCTTTTTAGAAATTTAAAAACCAAAGCTCGGATCACTATATTATATAGCTGCCATACAATCGATCGAACAGTTTAAAGGCAACTGGTCTGCAAGGGTATTCTGAGCTTCGGGTACCGAAGCTAGCCTTCCTTTCTTGTTTTTATTATTTTCTTCATTCTTGGGGTCTTGAAAACGGATATTTCGATATCTATTTATAGTGCTTTTAAACGCTAATTTTACGTTTATTCGGTTAATAGTTTTGGAAAAGACCTTTCCTTGATACCTTTTCTACCGTTTTGCAGACCACTGTGCCTACGCTGGCGAGTCAGGACTCGCACCAGCACCACCTGAACTCGAATGCTCCGCTGCCGCCGGGAGCCAAGGGCAAGGATCAGGGGCTGCTGATGCGCCAGAAGATGCACCTCGGCCTGGGCGTCCTGGATGGGGCCTCACACCACGGCGGCCTCAACTCAGTCGGCGGATCGGGGTCAGATTCGGTTGTGAATCATGCCTACAACTCGGTCAACAGCTCGGTCTCCAGCGGCAGTCTGAGCAGCTTACGGTGAGTTTTAAACTAGATACTTACCAAGTGTATCTAATCATTTCACTCTCTGGTTCCAGGGACAACAGCGTCAATTCGCCGCTATACATGCCCCATGGCCACCACAACCTCTCGCCATCGCTCAGCTACACCAAGAGTCCCATACCGACGATCGTGGGCCACACGAACAACGTGAGCAACGCCTACTCCTGCAGCACACCCTTCGGACTGAAGACGTCCCTCGACGGCGGCGTTCTGCTGGCCTCCCCGGCCACGCCCACTCCCTCCTCCGGCTCGGGCTCTGGCTCGCTGTCTATGTCGAGCGTCTCGAGCAGCAGCCAGAGCACCGTGCCCGGCATGGGCACCGTCAGTGGCATCAGCGTGATTACTTCGATGGGCAGCAACAGCGGCTCCAGCAGCGGAGCGCCGCTCGGTGAGGGGCCGCCGACGCCCACCCAGGAGCTGGACCTTAGCGGATCCGCGCTCGATCAGCAGCAAATAGCCGCCAGCGCAGCCGCGGCAGCCGCAGCAGTGTGTGCGAGCATCCAGCAGCAGGCGGCGCAGCAAGCGCAACAGCGAGGCAAATGTGAGTATTCCGTTCTGGGGGAGTGAACACAGTCCTTAAGATTATATCTAAATTAGTATATTTTTATCGCATTTAAAATTCTTTAAAAAAGTTACGATAATAAGAACTTTAACACTGCGGGGTTAGGTTAGGGTATCAAATGCCCAAAAAAGTATTCTATGCTGGGCTAGTTTATATCTAATATATGCAATTTTGTATTCAAATAATTAGTATATCAATAGAATGTGTAAAGTTGTGGTTTAAAATTTGTTAGTAGTTGAGGCCTCATTTCCAGGACTGGACCCCTTGGAGGAAAGTTATTTTCGCGTAATCAGCATAATTCATGACAGATTCATAACACTATTTTTTGTTAGTGAATAGTGGGGTCTATAGCTAAGGCCCTATCTGTCTGAATATAATAGCAATCAATTTGGAATAATATTTTGGACACAGCAAACATAATTGGTTCAACTTGGAGGCTTCACTGTGTTTTAGGATAGTTTATTTTGAGAAATTAATGCACTTACATTGTGTTTTGAAATCTGAAATTGTGAATACTAAAATAATTAATATTATTTGCTTTTTGCTAACCTCATTCCCTCCCGTTTTGTAATTGCAGTGGATGGCGCCTCCTCAGCCACGCTAAGCACGCTGCAGAGCTGTGTGGGATCGTCGGTGCAGGCGGCCAACCTGCGCGGCCCCGATATTTCGCCTAAGCTGGCCAAATACTTCCGCGCCGATTTGATTGCGCACGTGACAAACTGGCAGGCGGAAGTGCTGGAGCGTCAGGTAAGCTGTGAGGTATGATTCGCCGCGCGAATTCACCAGACATGTGCCTAGTTGTTGTGTAATGTGCTTCTCCTGAGACACGCGCTAATGATTCCTTTCCCGCTCTCCGTTTATCTTTTTGTTCTCTCGCTTATGGTTTCCGTTATCGTATCCGTTTCGTTTTCCAAGGCGCAGAAGTGCTGCGAGGATACGCACCTGTTTGGGGACATCACCTGCACGAGGATCTGCGCGGAGTTGAAGTGTGCCCGCAGCCTAGTTCGCACCACGGAGATCAATGCCACCCTGCAGGAACAAAAGTAAGTTGCCTGAAGATGTGGATCGCTTTTGCTATCTGCGGTTAAAATGTATTTCAGAAACTGTGTGTTAGATGTTAGATTGATGATTTACCAAGGAACTATAATAATTCAAAATTATCATTTGTATGATAATCTATTGAGTCTTTTTTGTTGGCTTATTTAGTATTATTGCAATTTTTTATTGCCATACATTCTATACACTTTTTTAAATAATCATTACATTATGAAAAGCATTTTGAACACTGTGCTTAAAAAAAGATTTTAAATCAAGTTTCTCATTATAATGTTTTTTTTTCGCTTTCCAAGAAAGATACAATAAACTAAACAAATTCATTCATAGGAAACTAATTCCGTAATTGAATTTAAAATGAATAATATGTGAATGTTGATGCTTAAAATCAATTTCCCCCACAAATACATTTTGTCCGCATATGTATGTTTTATAAGCCCAACTTATACATAAATATTGACCATTCAATTTCGTTTCATCTTCCAGAATAATGTACCTGCGCCAGCAGATCCGCCGTATTGAGGAGTCGAAGACTCAGAACGCCTTCATGTCTGACGATACTTAGGATCAGGAGCAGGTTAGGCTGCGCGTACATCGCAAGCTGAATGTCAGGCTCAAAAAGAGCATATTCTGGCGCAGCTGATGATGACTGCGATGATGAATCGTCTCTTGTGGCCGCCGCCGCCGCCGTCGACAGCAGCAGCAGAAGCAGCAGCGTCACACAGTTGTCTTGTTGTCCTTGTCCTTGTTGTTATTCCCAGATGTGATCCGATTTTCTGGGACTGTTAGACGATGCGATAGATGACGACAGGCGACGACTGTAATAAGATTGGCGCCAGCGGCACACACAGACACAGACGACGAATAGAACGCGTGCAACCTGCTCCTGACTCCTTCACTTCACTCCTCTGGGCGACGCATCTCTCCCCACCATCAACACCAAAACCAAAACTACCACCACACAGCGATTCACTTGTGTTCGGATCCGGATTCAGACCCTCGATAAGTCCTTTAAAGGTGGCAGCAAATTAAACGGATGTACAGTGGATGAGCCTGGCACAAGGATAATTCACAGCAAAACAGCAAAACAGAAAATCAGCAACTGAAGCAGCAGAAACAACTCCAGCAAAAACAAACACGACTAAAACATAAATTATAATTAGCAAAGCGTAAATTAAAACAAAACACATAAGTAAGCATGAAGCAAAGCAAAGCGGAAGAAATAGCAACCAATTCTCCAGGACAAAAGCTACAAATGGAAAAATAACTTATCAAGAAGCAATATGGATAAAGCCTCGTATCGAATTGAAACAAAACAACACGCAAAAACAAAAACAAAAACTAAAAATATTGAAGACGCAAGAGAACTAAAGAACAAACGAAATAGCAAACAGCATCCGCAAACTAAACACCAACAACAAAAACAACAACAACAACCATCAACAAAACAAGTCAACATAGTATACTCAATTGCAATAAAAAGCTAATTAAACTATATACAAATTATATATAAATAGAGTATATGAAAGATTGTATATTTACAACAAAAACAGCAACAAAACAAAACAAAACCAACAAATATTGATATGAGAATCATAATGATAAAATGATTTACACACGATGACAACCAAAATGCGAGTCAAATCGAACCGAATCGAATCCTCCAGGACGCTTCACCAGGATGGGGAAATTAACATCTATATAAATATTTATATACGAGGGAATTTTTTTATAACCACATTCATACTTACCATTACCGAGTGTTTGTTTTTATATTTTTTTTTGAAATTTTTCTTTTGATTACTCTCAACATTTTTGGATTGTTTTTGCCTGGCAATTGGACATTTTTGAATGATTCTAATTTTTGTAGTTATGTAATGACACAAACACCATCTGCCACATCCACGCGCCCACATCCTAATTGCTCTTTAGGTTCTATGCTATACGGAAAACAACCAACATAAAATACGCAAAACGGAATTCTGTATTTATATCTATTTCTAACTTCCGACTCTTGAAATTGCAACAAGTTTTGTTTTAGTTTGTTTTTTTGTATGCCCTACATTTACGTCTTAAACAATATATGAGTATATATATAATATATTTATTATATATGCATATATAATTTATTTTGGAAGAAGAAACCATTTTTTTGTTATTTAAGCATAAACCAGGAAAAGCGAAGCGAAAATTATATGGAGGGATCCAGAGAGAAGCGCAAGCAGCAGCAGCAGCAGCTAAAGAAGAGGAACTAACACGTATTTAGGTGTAATTTTGAGTTTTTTTTTTAATCGTAACTTGTCGGAAAAACAAAACAAACAACAAGCATTCAAAAAGAAAAGATAAGTAAGTGAACTGCGAATTTCGCGCAGATCCGAAACAAAAACAAAACAAACAACAGTTTAATAATGATAATGCTAATAACTACTGTAGATATACATATAAATAATATATNNNATTTTATTATGAATTAATTAAAAAATACAACAACAAACAAATAATTATGGTCATTTCAATGGCGGTGAAATGTTTTTAATGTTTATTAATTAATAATGTTTTTTTTTTATAATTTTCTGGCTCTGAATAATAACTTTTTTCTTTAAATTCCAGCAGATTGTAATTTTATTTTTTGTATAAATACTGGTTAGCTTATAAATTCGTACAAAAGTTGTAGTAGATTTTATTGCACATATTGTTAATATATATCGGCATATATACTTGGTATTTAAAATGTAGTTCATAATAGCGCAATGATATATATTTTTTTTAAAGAAAATTTTAAAAGACATTTTAGGCTTTTAGCTGCGGTTTTTTTTGTTCCATGCCCTAAATGTTTTTGAGATGGAAACAGCCCAACATTGCGTGTGAATCCTTTACCCAAAACTTATTTATCTGGAATTCAGCAGGTATTCTTTAAATTCGTTTATTTGTTTGCAATTTTAATTATTTTAATAAATATTAGCTTCTACACATTTAAATATTTTTAGAGGATTTTTGCTTTTGGCAACGATTCTTAAAGAAATTCAAACTTAAAGTGTCACTGGAATCGTATCCACTGCCGGCAGATAAGCTTTCCCCCGGCTCTCTCAGTTTTCCCCTATAGCCGGCTTTTCCTTTGCAGCGAGAGGCAAGCTCCTTCCGGAAAATGGAAAATCCGAGCGCGAGAGCCCGAAAGCGGCGTTCGAAAAGCTCGGCCATATGGGAGAAGCTTTTCCGCTACCCAACAAACGCAGCGAATTGGCGAAAATGAATGGAGCTGAAATGAACGCTCCTGGCTGGCTCTTGTGGAAAATGCGGGGCGGGAAAATTCAACTTGCAGGCCGAGAGTTGGCTGTGTGCGTGCGTGACTGTGTGTTGTTTTGCCTTGCCTCCTTTGGTGGCCCTAGCATCTCCGCTTTGCTTTCGGAGGACCACGGAATGGAAATGCCAACAAGTAGCAGTTCAGCATTCGATGCGTTCGCTTGTTTTGCGGAAAGCCAGAAGCGGCAGAAATCTTTTGAAAATCTGTGCGATTTCGAAAAATCCGAGTAACGGCCACGGAAATTTGGGACATTTTTTTTTTGGTTTTTCCTTCAGAATGTGAAAAGTTAAACAGTAAACAAATACAATTTAAGAACTAAGTTTAAATTAGCACCAAACATTAATCAGAGCATGTGTGAAGAGGACAGTGAACAATAGAAACATATATCAAGGAGTGTAAAAAACTCACCTCAAGCAAAATAAATACAAATTATTTAAATAAAGGTGAGTGAAGTAAAATATCAAAATAAAAAGCTAGGGTAAGGGTGTTTTTAATAATTGATTACTACATACTAAACTTAATTTTTTTAACTGCAAAAAGGAATAAGATAAAGTAAATTCATTTTACTTGTTTCTGACAACACCTATGTACTATTTTTCTGAAAAGAATGTATAGTAACTTAAAATTAAATAAAGCTAAAACTTAACACAATTTGGTAGTTTTTAAAATTGAAAACAAATATATTACAAATATACTATATCCACACGTGTATATGTAAAGGCCTAACTTAGCGGTACAGAATGTGAATGTAAACAAAAAAGGACCGAAGCTCAGAATACCCTTTAATCACTCTCAAGCTAACCGATCGCTCCTTTAGCAACAAAATTATATATAAGTCGGATTTTGGATACCTTTAGCTTAGAAACATACTAAGAGACAATTTATTTTTGCGAAATGGTCTCTAAAATTGATCCACTTAAATATTTTCTTACTAGCTTTACAATATAGTGGTTTTATAATAAACAAGAAATTAAGGCTAGCTTCGGTACCCGAATAATACCCTTGCAGACCAGTTGCCTTCAAGCCGCTCGATCGTTTGTATGGCAGCTATAGGATATAGTTGACCGATTTTTGATTTTACATATTCTGAAACGGGTTTAATGACTATGAAAACTGTATTTCTCAAGAATGAATTAATTGTCATGAAAATCACCAGATTTATGCTCAATGATTTTCCCCCATCGTTCCAATGGCAGCTATAGGATATAGTGGTCCGATTTTCATTAAACTTTTAGGATTTGTTAATAAAGTTACTTAAAATGAGATTTACGAGTATAAAGAATCAACCAATTATCTTAAAATATGTCGAATTTTCGACCTTTTTTCCCAATGGTACCCTGGCAGCTATATGATGTAGTGTTCCGATTTCGGCTGTTCCGACTTATATACTACCTGCAACGGATAGAAGAGTTGGCGCAAAGTTTCAGCCCGTTAGCTTTAAAACTGAGAGACAAGTTTACATAGAAACAGACAGAGACGGACATGGCTAGATCGACTCGGCTGGTGATGCTGATCAAGAATATATGAACTTTAAAGGGTCGGAAATGTCTCCTTCACTGCGTTACAAACTTCTGGTCAAAACTATAATACCCTCTGCACGGGTATAATAAAGTTCGATACATATTATACATTTTTATCTAGGGGTGCTACGTTTATTTCCATTCCATTCCGACTTATGTACATGCTACCTAGCTTTAAAACTGAGAAATCAGCTTACGTAGGAACAAGAATATATATATTGATATGTTTGTTAAAATTGATCTGTTTAATTGTTGTACAATGAAATCATGATTTTCTAAATCATCGTATTAAATCCCAATTTTGGTCGCACAGCTTTACATGATCTTCGAAGTGAAAAAGTTGATTTCCTGCTTTGTGCCTCGTATTTTGTTGTTGTTCCGAAGGAGTTGCACCTTTTCAGCAGTAACATGTATTCCCTTGGCGCTTCCCGTTGGCAAAACATTCCAACTTGGCCGGAGGAAAACACGAAAAACAACAAAAGTTGAGGAAATGGCGTATAAAAAAATGGCGCTGCTTGAATACTTTATTTGGAATGCACTTTGAGGCTGTCACATAAACGAACAAACTGGGAAATAGCCGAATACATATTTATATTTATGTTTATGGGAGGGAGTTCGTGCAGGGCCACTATTCGGAAAGATGCACTTGGCGAAAAGTCATTCATTGAACTATTGGCTTTGATGGGAAAACATTATTATATTTAAACGGAAACTTTTTTAAATGTGCCATAAAAATGCAATTTAACTGTCGGCGTTTTGTCTTCAGAGTGCACCCTTGGAACTCTTGGTTCTTTATTCATCATCTGTCATTGATTTGTTTTCCGTTCGATTTCCCTTCGCCACAGTCGGTCACATCCTCACCCCTCCCCAAATCCTTTCACAGTTTCTCCTTCTGCCGCTTCCCAGTAAACTAATTAGAGAAAAATTCCAAGGATTCGAGGACATCCTTCGAATTGATTTGCGGCTCTGCTGTTTATTGTGTTTCATGCACTTCTGGCTGCCATAGGAAACAACACCAGCAAACAATATTATAAAAAATTGTATTTGTTATGGTGTTCGCTAAAATTGTTGCCCGCCAAAAAACTGTGGAATCCTTTTAAAGCGAAGAATGGATGAGAAAGGATGGCGAGGGTCCGGGGGGACCAAGAGCCTTATTGACAATGGTGCATTCTGCGCGCAATGGAATGCCAAGAGTTGAAAGTCAAGAGCCATAAATTTGACGCCGCCAAGTCCTTTTGGCATCCAACAGCAAACAAAGTGCGTCGATGTTCGCCAAAATGGTGAAAAGGGGGTGCGCAAAATTATAGAGGGGACGGGTCGGGTGGGGTCGGGTCTGGGAAATTCCATGGACAAATTGCAGGGGCGAGAATTTGTCCGCTGATGCGGTCATTTTGAGTGCCAGCTAGAGAAATGTGCAGCAAACAAAAAATAATAATATTATTTTCATTATTAATCTCGAGCTATTATTTGCCTTTTCTTCGAGCATCTGGAAAGTTTACTTCGACTTTTCTTACGACATTTGTGAAAATTGCTCGAGGGTTTCGAGTTCATTCGCAGAGCTGAAAAGTTCTTATCTCTGGCGTGCATAATATTATTTTAAATAAGTTTTTGATATGCATATATACATTCCATTTTTTGAGTTTCTTTAGAGTATCGAGTTAAATCGCAGAGCTAAAAAGTTCTTATGTCTGGTGTGCATATTATATTAAAGTAGTATTAATTATTTATATATATTCCATTTTGCATAATATTAATTTAAAATGTTTTTAGTTATTTATATATTCTATTTATATATTGTACAGTTATATATGTTGATAAAAACATATATAGTGCCTACTTAACTCACAGTCGTAGAATACGACTCGTATACCGGAAATGTGCTTCGTATTTACAATATTAATATTTTACTCCCTTCCACAAATTGAATTATTAATTAATAATTCATACGACTTTGTTACATGACGAAATATTTAAACAACCAAATAGTTGTTGCATTTTGAATTGTGAACAAAAGATTAAATTGTTGTAAAACAATAATACAATATAGTACAATAAATTAATACAGATATAATTAAACAATTTTTTCCTAATAACTTAGAAAATGATTCCACTTTTCTTTTTATTTTCCCCCGTTTTCCATGCCACCGTATTGAATTAATTAAACTCAAGACTCCAGCGTCTGCCGCACGATTCAACCTCAATTTCTTATTGGTTAAACCATATTTCCTTTGACCTTGGATTTCCACCCACCTCCCAACATAATACAATGTCCTTCTCCCATTCAAATTATGTGCATGTATATTTCATTTTCATTTTAATTTGCGACTTTCTGGAGTTTCGTCGTTGTTGTTCTGTTGATTTAGATTTTTGTTTAGCCGGAGTCAACTTTATGGCCCGAACATTTGGCAGCATTGTGGTCAGAATTTGCCTAGAGCCGTGGAACCGTGGAAAGGGAAGTATCGTGCTTGACAAACATTTTCATTTTCGTTGGTGATTTCTTATTGCTCTTGTTTCGACAACTGCACTCAATTTTATAGCCTCTCTCGCATTTTATTTAGTTCCTAGCTTTTCATCCCAATATTATTTTTTTTTTTTTTTTTTTTTTGTTAGGGGGTGTGGGGAAAACTTTCAATGGGCCTCCCTGGGAGTTCTCCCACCCACCGTCCCACAGCGCCGCTGTTATAATTTCATTTGCTGGCTCTGGTTACATTTACATTTTTATTTCCTCCCGGACGCCTACGAAAAAAATCGTTCTTCTTGTTTTATGAGTTTGGCCTAATGCTGGCCACGGTTTAAATGAGAGGAGATGGAGGAAAATGCGAGGGGAAATCATAGAAAAAAACAAGAAGTGGCCCACATTTCAATTGCTGGAAAACTTTTGCGTGACATTTATACAAATTGCATTTATCATCCGCAGTTTTCCCAGGCAGCACTTTTGCGTAGCGAAGAAACAAAGTATTAAAAATGAGGAAGCTTCGCAGTAAACACATCGTCAGCAAACTACAGTCTAGGATTTTCACTTCTTCGCCTCGATTTTCCCGTGAGCTTTATGAGGGCTTATCCCTTACACATTCCTTTTTTTCTCCAACTCTACATACGAATAAGAAATCAAGAAACATGGCCATGAAATCGTAAACATTTTGGCCCAGATTTTCCCTTTCGGGCTCCATTTTTATGCGTGGCTTTTCTTTATTGGCGGCTGCTACAGAGCTACAGATGTTGCTACCAAAAAAAAAAAAAAAATAAAATAAATTAAATATCAACCTTTGGAATATTCGAAGTTGGGAAAAGTGGAAACAAAATGTTTGGGGTCTTTGGAAACTTATAAAAAAACTGTCATCGGTTTCGCAGTGGCCTAAGAAAATATTTGGAAGCTAATAAAAAAAATGTCATTGAAAGTCTCATAAAAATAAATGCGCTCCATATTTAAGGTTGGGTGTAATCAAATGTGTAGATTTTTATGAATTTAAATTACGAATTTACTAAAAAAACTGAAAGTGAGAAAAACGAGAGATATTTGCTACACTGATAATTGCAATTTATGGGGTTAGGTGAGTTTTGGCCATTGGGAACATTTTCTGGGGCCCCTCAGAAGAATCTTTAATAAAAACAAAACGCCCACCTAATTTCTTAAAACCAATATAATACTTTTTGGTATAATAGTTAAATAATTGCACAATTGTATGGTTAGTAGTTTCAGGATATGTAATTAAAATCCATTTAAATGGGATAATTTTAAATTTAATATTTTAAAGAGCTTTATTAACGTTTATTGTTTAAATTGATTTAAAACAAAAATATAATTTTATAAGTGATGATATTCAAGATCACAAAATGTTAAAAATATTAAAATATTTTAATATATTTATATTTTAATATAATATAAGAAAATTGTGTACATTATTATTTTTTTCTGGTTTTATAACTTATCTTAGTTAAGAAGAAGAGTGTTGCATACATGTCTACCCGTCTGTTGGATACCCTTTACTTTTACCATTTTATACAAAAAATAAACATAAAACAAAACTCCAAAAATTGTTGGTTTAAAAAAAAACAACTATTTTTGAAAAAGTAATCAATCCTTAGCTCATAACTTCCATAGTTCCATAGTCAAAATCCTAATGGCATACCACAAATAAAATATACTTACTAATATACTACTAATCGCTATCAATCTGCTTCTATATCTTCGATTTTAATTTTTGGCAATTTTTCTGGTGTGACCCCAAAGAGAAAAAAAACCTCTTTGTGAAGTTTCAGTCCGATAGCTTTGAAACTGAGGCACTAGTTTGCGTATAAACAGATAGAATATATATACTTTATAGGGTTTATATATAGTATACTTTACTACGTTGCAAAGTTGTGGTCAAAATTATAATACCCTTTGCAAGGGTATGGAAATATAAGCTTTCATCATTTGGCAAAACATTTTAAACATTAAAAGCGTAAAAAACATCTAAATGAACTCGTTGAACAGTTTTCTTATATCGATTTCTAATCCATTGATAATAATTTTCCAACAAACACTTTTCCAAGAGTCAAGTCGCCAGCTTGTTTTTCTTTTATCTAAGATTGGAAAATTGTTTTTTATATGGTTTTTTGCTGATTATATCTGATTGTTGTTGTTGTTCTGCCGCTGCTGCTTATTCTTCAACGCCCCTAGTAAACAGCATTTTCCACAGTCAAAGGGGGCGGGGCAGGAGGCGACCAAGGGGCGTGGCAGGGGAAGGCAGGGCGGCTGATGTTTCGCATGTCATTGTCGTAAGTTGGCATATGTCACCAAGGTGCTATGCGCACAAACACATACACATAAATATATACGTTTACATTAATATACATACATATACATATGCTACATACCTACATATATAAGATATATAAACATTTTTTGCAGCATTGTGTTTTTTTCTAAAACAACGCCAAATCGTGAAAAGCTAAAGAAAACCCAAGGAAAAAGTGTGCGAGGCATTAAGGTTTATGTGCGTCTGTGTGTGGGAAAATCCAACTCAGAGCATTTGTGCTTGTGTATTTTATTTCCTCACTCTAAAGAGTACATTGCATTAATTATTATCTTAAATGGTTTAATATTCATAAAATAATGTATTCTATTTCACAACATTTAACTAATAATTGTAGAATAACCTTTATGTTTTTTCTAAGATAAAATAAAGATTGGAAAGTTTAGCAATTCAAACTTCATTGGAAAATAATTTTCAAAGTCTTTCGTAACTAGTTGGATAAATTTAAATTTATTTAAATTTATATGCTAATTATATTTTTTTTTATGAAACTTATGTTGATCATGTAGGTTAAGAAACCTGAAATTGTTTTATATTAATTTGCAAAACAATTTCTTTTGAAAATAATTTTTCTTACCTTAGTAAATTATAAAAATAAAGTTTTTGCTTTAATTATTTATATTCCCTATTATTGTAATATATTATATATTTAATTATAATTATTTTTATATGTTGTTAGAGCACTCGAACTTCGTTTTCCCTGAATTAAATGTTGACACTTTCGAGTGAGATTTGCAACGAGGATACACAGGACAAGAGTTGGCTTTCGGAGAAACACTTTATACGATAGGCCATTACCTACACCCGCCCATTACTTTGAGAGTAAATTTATGTTAATAACAAAATCAGAAAATCCTTAAATTGTCATTAGCTAAGCCTTTTTGGCAAGTCCACCGAGATTTTGTCACAGCTTATTTTTGGTTTGGCTTGTTTTTTCGGTTGGGAAATTCCCCGCTTAACAATCCGCTTTCCCTTGGATTACTGCCTGGCCTTTCCCCT
This sequence comes from Drosophila setifemur, assembly GCA_021224005.1. NCBI lineage: Eukaryota > Metazoa > Arthropoda > Insecta > Diptera > Drosophilidae > Drosophila > Drosophila setifemur. The sequence continues at coordinate 764,510 of JAJJHY010010805.1, forward strand.
CTGGTTTTTAATGGCTTTTGTTAGGGTTGAGGGATTTTCGACCTGGTCCGAAAGTGTCAAAACGAACACAGAGAATGCTTTTAGCTCGGTCAAGACTAATTCCCTTTTTGGTTGGTGTGTTTGGTGTGTTGTGATTGGTGGAAATGTTGCAATTTGTCTTCGGAATTTGCATCCGGGGCTTTGAACCAATGTTTTCCCTAATTTCATTGGGATTGCTACGCTGGCAAGGAAACAAAATTAAAAATATTGCCTACTTAAAGGAGATGGGCGGTTCTCCTCTATGTCTATCTTATCTTGTATCTCCACTTCCTTTGATGCATTTGTTTACGGCCCTTATCGGCCATTGTCTGCTCCCCTCGTTGGTGTGCATTTCCGTTTCCGTTTGAGTTACGCTTTCCCTTTAGTTTCCCTTCTTCATCACTTTTCCCCAGATGCTGCTCCATCTATGGCCGAACAAATTATGTGCCAATAAAGTCTCTCGCACGAGTCTGTGTGTATGTGTACTGCTCAATTCTTGCCAATAAAATCCATCTTAACTTTTATGGCCCAAAGAGGGACAGCTCCCACACTCTCGACCACCAACTTTTACCGGCCACACAAGGAAAAAAAGAATATTACCAAAAACTCAACCATCAATTGTGTGGCAATTGTCTCCCGCATTATAGTTTTATTTTATTTAATGAATCGTACATATATTTGTTATATGTATATTTTTTAACTCAGTACTATTTTTCCTGAACAATCAAATTTTTGGCAATTCGATTTTTATGCTCATACTTTATACCTTATTATATATTTAGATTCCTTATAAATGAATAATCTGGTTTATTTAAAAAAAAACATTTTATGGACAATTTTAAATTAGAGTATCGAAATGTTAATGAGGTTTATTAATTCGAAATTTACGCAATGTGTTTTTATTATTTTTAAATAGGTATTTTCATTATTTTTCACTTTTATCCTTAACTAACTTTTCTCGTTAACAAAATAAATATGTGAACATTTAACTATTTTAGCTTAATTTGAGATATATTCTTTAAGAAAATATGGACTTAAAACTATAGATTTTTTTTCATTAAAGTAATCTAATGACAGTGATTTTCGCCTGTGTATCTGATGGTTTTCTCTTGGTGTACCAGCTTAGGGGCAGCACCATTGATCCTGGCCTTTAAAGCTTTGCGCCCTTAAGTCCTTGTCAAATGTCATGTGTCCTGTGTCCTGTGTCCTGCGTATCTTGTGTTCCGTGTATATAGTGTCCCGAGTCCGGTGTTTGAGCTTATCGCCTGTTGGTGTCTCTAAATTGCAGCTAAACTTGTTGGCACTGAGTGTCACAGATAAACCGAAATTAAAATAACAATTGAACTTGCATCGAACAGCTCGATATTCGGGTGGAAGTGCTCGGAGATTGGATTATTTCGATCAATAATGCTTTAAAATAAGTAAGAGCCTAGATAATTATAAGAAATTTCAAGTTTACCAAAGTTCAACGACGCAACTAAAATGTCAATGCTGACCTTTATAATTTTAAAACATGTAATCAAATCAAACAAGTCAAAGTAATATTTAAGAGAAAGTAAAAAATGTGTCCTATTAAGAAAGTAAACCAAAACTCTTCTCGAAAAGCGTAAAATCTAAAAATGATGGGGTATATTTTTGAAACAGAAAAATGAAATGGTTTTTAAATTGAGCGAACGGAAATACATCCCCCAGAAACTCGTTGTCCCTCGCTTATTCGAGATATATGAAATGTGACAAATTAGTTTTTCCGTCGGTACAATGTGCATTCCGATTGTTCTTGTTGTTTTTGTTTCGAAATGCCAAGCACGTTTGTCCATCATTGCCAGTGGACGTACTCGTAAATGGCAGGTTTGTCCAGCGGGCTATTTGGAATGGAATGGAATGGGTGAAAAGTTAAACTCGGGCATTAAATTCACCACGGGCCAGGACGACAACGGAAACGACAACAAACTTGTTTTCTCCTCCGCATCCTGCGCTATTCCAATCCCCTCCTGAGCATGTGTGGTCAGAAGTGATGCTAAATTGAAATAGGAAAAATAATTAAATGGTAAATTTGTATATTTCTTCGGGAGGATAAACCAATTTGTATTATTACAATATATTAATTTTCCAAAATCTGTTTTTTGTTTATTGATTATTATACTTTATTGTAATTTATTATTATACTTTAACATAACTAGCGTAAATAATGTTATTGCACCTCTCTATTATATTAACAAGATTTTTACCTTGATTTGTACGTTATGGAGTTGTCGAGAGCTCATTGATTCTACTTGTATACTATTTCGAGATGGGTGAAAAAAATATAGTTTTGACTGATGTCCTCATCATGAAGACTTACAAATGCGAAAAGCGAACGTGCAAAGCGACTTCGTAGGAGCTGGTTTCCAGTAAAAAACAAAAAATAAATAAATTTATCAAAATGTATTATTCAAAGCATTTCACAAAAAGTTTTACAAATTGCATTTGTAATTTTTAAGTACCCTAAAAAGGTACTGAGGCTAAGCCACATAATTCAGTTCAAAATTAAATACTTTTCTCTAATGCTTTAATGAAGTGAACCCCCAAAGCGAACATTGTGCTCTGGGCAGCATTTACTCCACTGCTAAATCATAAATTCGAATTTCAAGCTCATTTTAAGTCATTGAAGGTTTAATAAATGCTGACTGTGGAGGCGGGAGGCGGGACTTGGCAACCGACCTAATCTGCGGGGTTCTACATAAGCCTTCATATATTCAAGCTCTTATTGTTTTCCTCTGCCAGCACATTAGCAGCAAATTCTAAATAATCTCCCATGTCCCTATATACATAAAGTATTGTTGAAGGTGCTCTACTACTAGTCAGTGGCCCAGGGGTGCTACCATTTAAAAATCAATTGCAAAATTATGGTTTTAATTGTTAAGAATATGTTATTTTGTAAGCCTACGTGTATACCTCTTGCCAACGAAAGGATTTCCCATTTATTTTGTGTTACTTCTTTTTGGAACATGATGAAAACAAGCTAAATGCTAGTAAAATCACTACGTTATTTTCGTAATATTTTCTCAAAAGAAAAACATCGGTTTGGCATATCTGGCGAGGACAGCGCGCAACAGGAAGCGATGCCACTGCAAAAAAGGAAACGACACGAAAACAAAAGTATCCTTCAAGTGGTCATCATCAGAATTGTTTTGCTTCGTTTGGTTTTGTTCACATTTTGTTATTTCTGTTCGGGTTGTTGTTCTATTTGCACTGAATTAATTGACCAAGTTTTGCTTTTGAAACTTCGACTCTCTTTGGCCACAAATTGCAGTCATCAAAGCTGGGAAAAGCAAATAGGAGGGGTGGAAAAGCGGGTGGCAATGATAGCAGGATACGAAACAATTCAATTTATCGGACTTAGGGCGATTCTGCAATGATTTTTCTTTTATTATTTTGTAAAAATAGTAATGTAATGTAGTAATGTAGAGAAAAATGTTACGAATATAATTTTAAATATTACCAAGTTATTTTGGTCAACATAAAAAATCATTAAACTATTAGTTTGAAAGAATGTCCCCCAATATTTTTATCGAATATTTGAACATTTTTTCGAAATTGTAAAGAACTATTCTCTTAACAAAAACAAAATTTTGTTTGAATTTTTGTAATTATTATTTCCAAATAAATTATTTTGTATTAATATTTGTAATTCATTTTGTAATTCACAACTAATTCCAATCAATCCTTTTATAGCTGAGCTTATCGAATCCTTTACAAATACATTTTTTGTATTTCTCTTTTGTTTCATAGCAATATTGGTCCGGGAATTATTTAGATCTTTATCTCTTTGAATGCCACTAAACCTTCGCCAGGATTTCCCAAGATGATAAACGATTGCATCGCATGCCTTTCAACGTACCAGCACTAAACAACAATATCATGAATATTTATCCTTGGGCATAATTATCTTCCACGCACCTCTCACATATATAACTACGAATATATATATATAGTATGTATATGGAGCAGCCTAAAGAAAAACAATTCCCAGGACTAGGACTACGTACGGGTGGCGGAGAGACGGGGTCGAGCACTTAGTTAGGGCTAAAAGTGCCCCATTGTTTTGTCCTATGAGTGAGAGTGTGTGTGTGTTAGCTTAAATTGCTTGGAATTTATGCATCCTGTCTGGGGAAAAATCCCGACTAAGATAGAAAACCAAGGAGCGAGAAGGGGGTGCGACAGTTTCCACTGGGGGCTATGTTCGGGCGTCATAAGTCGAGCTCATTAGAAACCCGTTAAGAAGCAGCACAACAACAACAATATTTAAGACCCACAAAAAAAACAAAAACAAAAACAAAACTCCATCCCACTTTTAAAGAGCGAAAGTGCGAAATTCTAAACAAGAAGAAGAATATCTGCCAAGTGGCAAGAAGCCAGTTGTGAATTGCCGGGAAAACCCCAAGAATTTTCCTTCCCCGGTTTTCCTTTTTTTTCGATTCTGTTTATTTATGTCTCTACTAATTGCAAAGGGCGGTAAATAGAGAAAAAGCTGCAGTCGAAGGTGTGAAGAAGCAGTCAAGATAGCCAAACCCGAGAAAATGCGAGCGTGAAAAACCACAGGAAGGCATATACTCGTAAAGCGATAGCACACTGCAAAAAATACTTGTGAAAGACCACGATAATTAAAAGGCTTTCTCTGTATTAGAAAAAAGAAAAGGAGGTAGATAATTACCTGAAATGTAATCGATTAATTTATACTATTTTGCTTATTATTATTTGTTAATGACTATGTATTTTTCAAAAGGAAGAGATTTGTAGAAAATTGTACAATCGTCTTTTTAAAAAAGATTTGAATTACTAAAACATTTGCAACGAATTATATAGTACAAAAATATTCATTAAGATATTGCATTGATTATTAAATTAATTAATTTTATTATTTAAATTAATTAAAAAAAGACAATTTACAATTATTTTTAGATCAAATTTCTCGGAAAATATTAAAAATTCGCAATTTGTGTTATTTTTCGCACTTATGGTGTAACTAACAATATAATTAAGAATGCATTATATTTAGGAAATTGTTATTATTTATTTGATTCAAAAGTCGCTAGACAATTAAAAGTGTTGGTATATTTCCTCAATGCAAAATTAAAAAGATTCACATATAAATTTCCCTTCCAAAATATTAATTTTAATTTCCTTGCATCTAAGAAGTTTTAGCGTCATTTACGAAAGGGAACAGCGTTTAATAAATACTGCAGCACTCTGCAACTAAGATTTTCATATTTGTTCCATGATTAGCTTTTGCACATGTGTTTTCCACTTCCATGCCCCCTCGCCAGTGGGTATTCCTCCTCATTTACAGCTTTTAAGGAGCTGAAACTGTGGCGAGCACTCAACTTTCATGGCCTCGGAAATTGCAAGGCGTCCGAATGAGCGCGATTTTTATGGCCTAATGAACTTAAGCAGCTTAACCCCTAAAAGGGGCCATGGGGTTGTCTTAATGCACGGCACACGACGACTCTGCTAATTGAGTGGCAGGACATGCCACTTGGCCTGGTCCTTTTTTCTCTGCCCCCGCACAGATCCTTTTCCGTGAGTTAATGCCCCTGCAAGCTAAATTAAATTGAGCCAGCTTTAGTCGCAAATAGTTATTATTTAATTAATGCCGAATGACAATCGGAAGCTTGCATTTCATTTTGCGTTTTCCAATTGCAAAACCAACCTGAGCCGTCCTTTAATAAATTATAATTAATGATTTAGCAAAGGTGTGCAAGTATGTATGATTGATACTCATTAAGTAAATAAATATATAAATAACTTTGCCATTACAAAATTATACATTTTGTACTGTTAAAATTTGCTTAAGCTTAAACAGTTTCATTATATTTTTTATCATTTTATTTTAGGTTAAATAATATTACAAAAATGCTGAGAGCCCATAAATAGGCAGACATATTTTAAAGCTCTTTTGAATAAAACAGTAATATATGTAAAATGATTTTAATACATATTTCTAGACTCCTTAATCATGAGAAAATTTCAAAATCAAGCTGGATGAATTTTAAGCTAACAACCGCTCATATAGTATATACCCCGTGTAATACCCTGTATTTTGTCACAGCTCTTTGTCTCTGCCGTGACAACTGTCAAACGTTTGATTTGTTATGCAGAAACCGGCGCCTGTAAATGTTTTGACATTTGTCAAAGGCAGGGGAAGCTGCAAATTTCACGCTCACTTTCTCAATTCTCCCTCTGCCGCTTCAGCGTTTACCTGCTGCAGGTGGCAAATGCTTAGCAAATGAGTTTTCAGTTGGGCTCCAATTCAAGTGATTGATTGTGCCATCTACAGGATACAGCTCCTTACCATTATCGTTTTTTCTTTTTACTTAACTTATTTATTTGCATCGTCGAACCTTCAAATTTTAATGAGCTTTTGATGCAAAATACGAGTTAAGCTGCCTGTCGCTTTATTTACGTTGAATATTTTGCATATTTAATGCCCCACATGCCATACGCATATTGTACTATCCCGTAGATAGCCGATGGCCAGATAGTTGTCAGAAAAATCTGGCCGGATAAGAGAATGTTTCCCCAAAGCTATTGGCTTAACCAGCTGAGCTTAATTGGTTTCAGGCTAAAGTCAAATTGAGATCTGGGGATTTCGATAATTGATGGCTGGAAAAGTGTGACAAACTTAAAGTCAGGCTGAAATTTAAATGGAGTTAAAGAGAAAAAAATGCGGATTCGACCCAGACTTGTACAAAAACTCTGCTGCGTAAGCGAAAATTTTTACAAAATTTAAAAAAAAATAAGGTTTTCAATTTAAACTATCTCGACCTCGAGTTGGCAAAACTAAATGGTTAAATAAATCATATTCTTACATTTTTTTGAAATTATTTGGTATTTGTTGAATAATGGAATAATGCCATAAATCGTCAGCAAGCAAAATCTATAGAATATAACCTGTACCGAAAGGGTATATTAAGTTTGTGCAAATGTATGTAACAGGCAGAAGGAGGCTGATTATTGATCAGCATGACAATATAGCCATGTCCGTCTGTCCGTCTGGATGAATGAATGGATCTCAGAAACTGTAAGAGATACAGGAACCATATTACTAGTGCAGATTCTCCTAAAATTTACGGAGATAAAGGTTTTTTTTTCATTCTTGATTTATTTTGCATATATCAAAATTGGTACAGGGTATTTAACAGTCGGGAAACTTGACTGTAATGTTCTTACTTGATTTATATGAAAAGTAAAATACCAAATATTCTACATTTTAATGCGATTGGTTCAATTCAATGAATGACTCTTGTTTAAGCAATTTGCACTTTAATGGACATTCGCCATATGTTTTATTCCAACAATTTATTTTCTACAAAAACATAAAAAAGTAAGGCCAGCTTCGGTGCATAATGCTTTTAATACCCTAACAGGGCAATTGCTCTTGAAATAGTTATCTGATTTTTTATATTGTACTTCCAAATCGGCATCAATCCTTGGGATAGTACATTTTTTTAGGATTAAAATCAACTGATAAAAAATATGAGCAAATATGCTTGTGGGATCGAAGATATTTCCTTGACTACGTTACAAGCTGCTGGTAAAATTGAAATACTCTCTGCGAGGGTACAGCAAGGCATTATGTGGGAAATTGCTGTTTTCGGTTAGAACGTTTCTTTTGTGGGCGAGTTGCATTTTATATTTGAATTTAGAATTCGCGTTCCGGATTTTCTCATTTGCCGTCTGCTGCATTTCAAACGTTTCCATCCGACAGCCAAAGTTGCCAAATATATATATTTGTATATATATTTGAAAATATGAAAAATAAATAGGAAGTTTTGCGGCACTGCGAAACGAAAACAAACAATTTAGCAGCGAAGGGGGAAACAGTTTCGTTTAATCGATTTGACTGGCGGCGAAATTTATAGTTTTTGGCTACTCAATTATGCAAATTCTCGACAATACCATCAGTTTTTGCACCACAAGCCCCAGTAAACATAACAGAGCAGAACAGAACCACCTAACAACCAGCTACAAGCAATCCAATAGAAACTGGCACAATAACAAAGAATGAACAATGGACAATCTTTTTTTTTAGTGCATTTTGCAAGGACATGAAGGATTAAACCGATAATCGGAATTCTTAAACCGTTTATAAAATTTTGATCGAATTCGATGGAGAGGCTTAATGACTTTAAGAAATTTATCCCATTTTAAATTTGGAAAATCTTGAAATCCAGATGTTATTGTATTATGCTAAATTAAATTTTGTTCGGGTCTAAAACATTTTAATTTTTAAAGCTTTATCTAATTTTAAACATTTTAAATCTGGCATACAGAAAATTAATTATTTTATGTTTCAAGCAGTAACGAAAATATTTTTATTTATTTTCGATATTAACCATTAGCCATATTTTATAAACAAGGGTTTTCATATTTTTTTATTGAAAAGTAAATATATAGGTAAAGAAAAACAAGGTCAATTTTTTAGAGTATTTCCAACAAATAATCTCTAGACTTCGAAATTAGAGAGACGTTGCCAGCTTCTTCATTTCTAATTCCTCAATTTCACATATTTGTTTCCTTGAATATTATATTAGTTTTGTTACGCACTGCAATCCTTCTGAAGGATCTTTGCAATCCAGATTCGAACGGAAAATTGGATGAAATTGGGTGGTAAAGGTCACACAAAAAAGAAGGGGAGTTCAGGCAATTTGGCACCATTGTTGACATTGTTTCGATGGCTCCAGCTCCAGCTCCAGCTGGATGGAACCTTTCTATTTTTCTTTGTTTTTCTGTTCATTTTTTTTGATCTGGATTTCGTATATGTTGCCGTTTTTGATTTTCGGCCAACAGCAGTACATTCAAATTGTGAGTCCTATTTGCATATTCCTCCATCCCAAAGTTCCCCAAAAAAAAAGGTAAAGCACATGCTAGGAGAAGGGGTTTTAGTGGGGGGTTCGAGTTTGAGCAAAGTGCAACAGTTGCAGAGTTGCAGGGTTGCAGAGTTTCAGAGTTCCAGGCAAATGGAATCAAGTTAAGTGCCTGACGTCCTCAAGAACTGATGGCTCCCAATGCAGGGAAAGAAAATAGGGTTAAACGAGAAACTACCTTTTGGTATTACACAAATATGAAGAAAATGATTATTTACTACAATTCTTTTTACAAAATAACTGTCGATCAAAATTGGTGAAATGAGAAAATATTTCTTAAGAAAATATTACGTACGTATATTAAAAGTGTTCAGAAAATATTGGATTTCTTGAAACGTTTTAAATTTGTTTTTAATCAATATTATAATTGTTAAATGCCTACTCATTTGAATAGTAAAGAGTTTAGCCAAGGCTTATTCTCTATTGCCTGTTAGTTTTTAAGTTAAGCCAGCATTATATAATAATATAAAAATTATATATACATATATAAAGAACACACAAAGTTCAGCAACAAAATGAGGTTCTTTAAATTCGAATTTAATGCTTACCCCTTATTTTAAGGATGTTTCACCTTTAATTTTGAAATGGTAAACTGCTGTTTTGAGTGAAGGTGCCAACATATTGGGGCAACACTCCCTCACCAGCACAAGTTGCTGGAGTTTGCATATCGCGGAGGCGACAAGTTGTGGCCCCCGAAAAATAAACAAACAAACAGCCGGGCGACATGAGACATGTGAGTTTGCACAGGCCAATGGAAATTAACTTCACATGGTGGGAAGAGGAGAGTTTGGATATATATCTTGCTATATAGAACCGTACAGTATACTATGTCATCGTGACCCTGACTTCTGGATGGCAGTTCCAGCGGATGCTGGGACCCACCATGGCAATTCTATTAAGGGGAAAAAGTTTTTTTATTCGAACCGCTTCCTCTTGTTGCCCATTTCCAGCGTTTTTCCGTATTTTCTTTAATGTGTTTCCGTACTTTACCGCTACCTTTGCCTCTATATATTTCCCACATTTTCCATGCCGAATGTCAAGCAATTTCATGAGCCACGAAATTTTCACCCTTTGAACTAACCAAAAAATAGGAAATGAAAAGTAGCGAACAAAATAGAAGAAAAACCCGGCAAAAGTTTGCTTCATAAAAAAAGGTTTGAATAACAAAATTATTGGCTCCACCTGATGATGGAAAAGTTTTCGCAACCCACAAAAAGATGCGAGCTTCTGATTAACACTTTTCAAATTTCCACTGGTCAGCCGAGCAAAAGATCTAAAGAGGGTAATTTTTAAATGGCAAAACGAGGAAGATAGAAAAAAAAGGACAGCCCACAAAAATTGTAAACAAATCTGAATGAGCTGAAAAAGCTAAGGGGGGGCCAACACAAAAAGCCAACCAGAAATTCTTGAAGCGAACTTCATTAAGACAACAATAACAGAGGGCTGAGAAATCTAATGAAACACTTTCACGGGTCGGTAAAGTTCAAATATGGTTGCTGTTGCTTTATGAATCCAACTTTAATAGTTATAAATATAAAACACCACAATGATGCTGTTGATTTATGAATCCAACTTTAATAGTTACAAAAATAAAATACCACAAGGAAAACGATAAAGTTAAAATATGGATGCTGTTGCTTTATGAATCCAACTTTAATAGTTACAAATATAAAATACCACAAGGAAAACGGTAAAGAAGAATATGATGCTGTTAATTTATGAATCCAACTTTAATAGTTACAAATATAAAATACCACAAGGAAAACGGTAAAGTTAAAATATGGATGCTGTTGCTTTATGAATCCAACTTTAATAGTTACAAAAATAAAATACCACAAGGAAAACGATAAAGTTAAAATATGGATGCTGTTGCTTTATGAATCCAACTTTAATAGTTACAAATATAAAATACCACAAGGAAAACGGTAAAGAAGAATATGATGCTGTTAATTTATGAATCCAACTTTAATAGTTACAAATATAAAATACCACAAGGAAAACGGTAAAGTTAAAATATGGATGCTGTTGCTTTATGAATCCAACTTTAATAGTTACAAAAATAAAATACCACAAGGAAAACGATAAAGTTAAAATATGGATGCTGTTGCTTTATGAATCCAACTTTAATAGTTACAAATATAAAATACCACAAGGAAAACGGTAAAGATGAATATGATGCTGTTAATTTATGAATCCAACTTTAATAGTTACAAATATAAAATACCACAAGGAAAACGGTAAAGTTAAAATATGGATGCTGTTGCTTTATGAATCCAACTTTAATAGTTACAAAAATAAAATACCACAAGGAAAACGATAAAGTTAAAATATGGATGCTGTTGCTTTATGAATCCAACTTTAATAGTTACAAATATAAAATACCACAAGGAAAACGGTAAAGATAAAATATGGATGCTGTTGCTTTATGAATCCAACTTTAATAGTTACAAAAATAAAATACCACAAGGAAAACGATAAAGTTAAAATATGGATGCTGTTGCTTTATGAATCCAACTTTAATAGTTACAAATATAAAATACCACAAGGAAAACGGTAAAGAAGAATCTGATGCTGTTGATTTATGAATCCAACTTTAATAGTTACAAATATAAAATACCACAAGGAAAACGATAAAGTTAAAATATGGATGCTGTTGCTTTATGAATCCAACTTTAATAGTTACAAATATAAAATACTACAAGGAAAACGATAAAAATGAACAATACCCTCTCAATCAGCAATTACTCCAAAAGAACCAAGTAGCTTGTTTTAAAATATGTAAAAATATTCATAGAAACATATAAATTAAAATAATAAAATTGGTGCGAGCCACCGTCGGAAAAACCACCGTCCAGTAAAAAAATAAAATAAAATTATAAATATAAATATAATGAGGAGGACGACTGTCTCCTACAATGCGATTTAAGAGACTGACAGAAAATTTGGATAGGATATACTGTTTTCGATATACTTGGATTCGATATCAAAGGATTTTAAACTTATCGATTGTTGTGACTACTCTGTAAGGTGACCGAAGCCGGACATTACATTTACTCCAAACTAATGTGAAAAGTAATAATAGTCACATTAACAACTATTCCTGATGGACTCAGGTTCTTTTTTGGCATAGCTCTCCTGGCGGTGTTGTCTTTTGCGGTTTACCTTATCCAGGAAGCCTTCGACAAGTATAACACCACGCCGGTGATTGTGGGCATCGATCCGGAGCTTACATCAATTACCAACGAGGTTCTGGCCGATAAAGTCGCCAAATTGACAAAAGATTCCGCCGAGTTCGCAATGCTGCGATGCAGTTGATCGGTTGAACATTCAAACTATCGGAGCGAACTCGTCCAATAGGAAGGAGTTCATCGCATCTTTCTTAATTTAGTTTATTATTGTTTTGAATACCAATGCATTAAATCGAATCCCATAAAAAATTAGTAAATATTAGTGTATCTGATTTCGCTGTTAGAGGTTGTCATATTCTTGGACTATCTGCACATAATTTTCTTTCTTTTAAGCAATTCCAAACTATTCTGATGCTGGCCATATTGGTTAATATATTGAAATATTGGTGTATCTGTGATGTTGCCTTACACAGATTACAAATTACACAGATTCATTCCAAAAAACGCTCTAAAATGTTGATTTAGTACTATAATTGAGAAAAATTGGTATGACATTTAAAAAAGGCGCCCAATGTTTTAAGTTTGAGTTCCGCACAATTGCTTTGCAATACGTTATTTGCAAAAAAAAAGGAAAAAAAGGATAGAAAGATAGGTCATTATTAGAATACTCTCTGCAAGGGTATACAAATATTTCCATCCTATACTAAGCATCTTTATGTTGTCAGGCATTTTAAATTACTGGGGAGTCAGGATTCGGTCACTTTAAAAAGTATTCACATAAATCGATAAATACCTTTAAAATCAAAACCAAGTAGGCTCGCACCAATTTTATTATTTCAATTTATGTTTCTCTGAATATTTATACAGATTTTTAAACAAGCTACTTGGTTCTTTTGGAGACATTGCTGGTTGTGGGTATTGTTCATTTTTATCGTTTTCCTTGTGGTATTTTATATTTGTAACTATTAAGTTTGGACTAATAAATCAACAGCAATAAATCGGGTTCTACAAAATTGTTATTTCAGGAATGTAGGCAAAGTAATCTTTCTTTGTAGTAAATACATAGAACAGCAATCAAATCAACACCTTTTTTGTGTATTCTTGCAGTGGGTATTGTAATTCTTCCCAGAAGTTTGAAACGATGTAAAGATCACATATCCGTTCATTAAAACGAAAAAGTTTTTTTTTGTATAGCTCATAGCTATAGTGTAAGCCATTACTCAACTGTTTTCAAAGAACGAATTAATTAATTCGTTCTTGAAAATAAACTTTTAACAATTTGATAGACTTCGATTTTTATAGATTCAAAGAAATCAAATGACTATGTCCTATAAGTGTCATACAAACGATCAAGCTGTTTGAGAACAATTGGATTTCAATTATCGGCCAGCGTTTTTAGACCCTGTACCCAAAGGGTAAAGGGTATATTAAGTTTGTGCAAATGTATGTAACAGGCAGAAGGAGGCGTGGCAGACCCCACAAAGTATATATATTCTTGATCAGCATGACGAGCTGAGTCGATATAGCCATGTCCGTCTGTCCGTCCGTCCGTCTGTCCGTCTGTCCGTCCGTCCGTCCGGATGAACACACGGATCTCAGCAACTGTAAGAGCTAGAGGAACCGTATTACCAGTGTAGATTCTCCTAATACTGAGTAAATTAGAGTTTATTTTTTTAAGTCGGCGCCACGCCCACCGCCCCCGCAATTTGTATTTGAATTTTTGCACTGCCCTGCACTGCACACTTTTCAAATTAAAATTACACATGCAATTGGAGCATAGATTTCTACCGATCCTGAAAATTTCATTAAGATTGGATAATTAGATAGCGCACAATAAATACCTAAAGTTTACAGGCGTTAAACACAAAAAATCTGTTTATTTGCGCAAACAAACGGTAAATCTCTTGCGTTCGGTGGTTGATTTTTCTCGGAAGTGCCGCTGTGGCTGCGCTGCCACTACCTTCATATACATACACACGAATGTGTATGTATGTATGTATGTATGAATATGCGTCTTCAATATATTTTTACTGTATTAGCTGCCAGTTCAAAAAGTTTGGGTTTGTCGAATGGTTACGACGTTCGACTTAAAACGCGATGAATCCCAGACCGGACTCGGTGTGAATATATATATTTTTATTTTTTATTTTTTTTGCTTATAGCCAAATTTATACAGGGTCTGTAACAGTCGGGAAACTCGACTGTAACGTTTTTACTTGTTCATTTATGCTAATCATTATTTTTTTAAAAAGATATCTATATTATTTGTTACGAAATCATAAACTTATGAATATGAATATGCCTTTCCTCAAAATTACTTTGGTAGTGCAATCGTTAGGACGTCTGACTCATAACACGGTCCCTGGTTCGATCCCCAGACTAGGTAGTTAATTTTTGAATTTTTGTTCGTTCTTGATTAATTTAGCTTATAACAAAATTGGTACAGGGTATTCAACAGTCGGAAAAGTCGACAGCAAGGATCTTACTTATTTTTAATAGTTTTATGCCATCTCACTGCTTTTAGTTCATTTATCAATAATTTGATGGCTATCAACCCCAAGAACACCGAGCTCCCCCATTGAACACCGGATTAAATGCATTACAGGGAGCATCCCTCTTTCCCGGGTACTTGAAAAATGCACGTTGTGTTTGGAGATATTTTTCACTTTATTGTTGCTGGATAGGGATAGCTATCCCTTGCTGTCTTAACTCGTATTTATATCATTTCATTTACTTCGCCATTCGCGTGTGTCTGGGCATGATGGAAATACACGTACAACTTTACAATGTTGTTGAAGATACTTTGAGAGTACACTGGAAAAGGGACTTAAAAGTTCAGGGAAAATGGTGATTTTAGCGAGGAGTGAGAAAATGTATAAAGCTTGAAAACTTTGAACTCTAGTTATACAACGGGTGATATTAATTTGACTTTTTTTTATATATTAACTCAAGATGAAAAATTCAAAGAAAAATGTAATTTAAAAAAAATTTTAATTAATAATAAGTTTCTGAGTTCTTAGTTCTGAGTCTGAATAATTATGATTTAATGGACTCGATTTTTTTTTTTAAATAAAATTCCAATTCGGGGTACAAATTTTGTATAATTTTTTTTTTAAATCCAATATTTCGTAATTAGGGCTACTAGACTAGATTTTTCTAGTCGTGCTTTTGAGCTGTTGTTGTGGCCAGCTGAGAATCGGATTGGACCGGCTTTGTGTCAGTGCCAAGAGTATGTATTTCGTTTGGCAGACTTGCTGGCTTTCTTGGCAGTTGCCTGCAGTCCGAAAAGGACTGCAGCGTATCTTTTTTATTCTCGACCCGCCCTCCGACTGTCCAGCCCCCACAGCCACTTAAGTATGCTAAGATTTCCGTTGCGCTGGCGTTTGCTTTATTGCAAGTAGCAAGTAGCAGAAAAGCAACATCAACAACAAATAAATATAAATAATGAAATACAAAGTCATTTTGCGCCACAAAGACAGACCATGCCGACTCCCAGCCACTGTATTCCATGCTCCAGCCCTCCAGCCACGCCCCTTCTAAGCGCCGAACGCCCCTTCTCACCCTCGATTCCAAAAGGTGGAATATAGCCGTCATATGCTTATGAGACCAACCATGCGATATGCGACATGCGGCATCTCAGGCTCTGCCCCTCCCGCAAGCTCACTATCTATAGGAAGTATCTCTATCTGCAACAGAGTATCTGTGTGCCACGTGGGCGAGTGAAATATCTGTGACTGTTTATTATCCAGACAATGATTACATAGACAGACACACAAAACTCAAACAAAATAATACAAAACGCACACACAACATGCCAGTATCTGGTGGAGAGTTGGACGGGGGTAACCGAGAACGGAGAATCCAAGAAACCGAATCAGGCCACAAACCAAGTCCAACAAACCAATTTCAATGAAATGTCCACCCCTTCCCCAGCAAAATGCTCTCAGTCACCGTGACACCGTTCACACTCAGTCACTTAAAGTGATTTCTCTGGTGAAGGGGAAGCCTTTTAGATAAGTTCGGTTTCGTGTTTAAAGTTCGGAAAAGAATGGTATTCTGTATGAGGTTTCAAAGTGATATAAATATTACAATTTACGAATTTTATTTGGTTTCAATTTGGCATAGTGGAAATGTAGACTAACATGGCATAGTTCTATAGAATGGAATGATCAGAAAGAATAACTAAGGAAAGGTGAAAGGAATATGTCCGAAAGTTATAAACTGGTTAAATGGGAATTCTTTCGGGCGGTTCTTAAATTTCTAAAAAAACCTTAAACGTTTCTGGTTTTTGACTGAGAGAAGAGAAAACCAGAAAAAAACAAAAACTTCCGGAAACCAAAATGAAATGCCTCGCGATGATGGCTGGGCTGGGGACGGAATCGAATTAGGCGCGAATGTGGAAATTCCGTGCGCGAATGCTGGTGATTGCTTCACGGAATTCCCGATGCCACTCACAGATATTTCCCATTCACCCCAATAGAGACACTATCCGCCGAAAGATGGTTAGCCGGATAGATAGACAGATATATAGCTGTACGCATTCGGAACACGCACAAACCGCGCACATACCGATGCAAATGCTGAGAATAATGGACACTTGGCCTCCGGTTCGCCCCGCTTCCCTTGGACCTCCATTCCTCCTTCCCATTGTGTGCTACCAACAACCACAGACGGGGGCGGAGATATATTTATGGCCAAGACACATCGTGGCTGGCTATTGCCGTTTAAGCCATTTGACAGCCGGCGACCGAAACCGAGTGACAACCGAGAAATCAAATCCACCACAAGCCAGCGCCGTGACAACAGTTGAGATGAAATCCCCCGGAGCCTTCCGAGGAGCCGCAGCTTTAAAGACCATCTCCTCGAAGGACTCGAAAAGGACTGCCTGTGAAAATCCCCATCCCCATCCCCATCCCCAACCCCATCCCCAACACCCTCCCTATCACTTATGCAAACGCATTCGCCGGGGCAAACAGGCCTCAAATATGCAACGAATTTTACTCCTGTTTGACAGCGGCAACAATTGCAACTTGATTGGGTAAACTCAACCCCCCGAAATCCCCAAAAACCTCCCAAAAACCTCCGAAACACCCCAATCCCTGGGCCCAAGGGCCATGCAAATGCGTCCAAATAAAAACCATAGTCACTGTAAAACAGGAAAAACAATGTTGCGAAATGCGAAACGCCGCCTGCATATGCAAGTTGTCCGCAGGTCGGTTGGTAAATTGTTTCCTTTTCTTTTTTTTTTTTTTAGTTTTTTGGTGTATTGTAAAGTATGGAAGGAAGTAAAGCCATTCCCAGTTTTTGGGGGTACATGGGGAAGAACAACTATGTCATTAATACGGAATACGGCATATGCTAATATTTATTGAAATCATGCACTTTAGGTGGAAAGTTCCTTTTTGGGAACTGAGTAATTAGGGCAATCACTCTTGGTTGGTTTCTCGCACCGCACCTTATCTACTAGGTGGAGAAATGTGAGTTTTCAATCACAGCTGTGCTTACCGCAAGAACGTGCACCTGTGGGTGGACTTTCACCCAATTCGGTGGGGCGCCTCCCCATTTCCAGAGTTATTTTCCCTCGAATTCCTCTTGGTTTTCCTCTGTGCGAAGAGCCAAACAGCCAAACTGGTCGAGCTGGCTTCCAGCGGTGGAGCAACTAAATTGAGCTGGATGCCCCGAGCTCCTTGTTGGGTTTGTCACTTGGGGCTGGCGGTAAATCCTGAATCCAGAATCTACAACTGACTTCGCTTTTCCACTTTTTCCCTTCCTCGCTCGTTGCGAAATGTTCGAGTTTGCCTCTGCATAAGTGAAGAGGCGCAAATTAAACTTTAAAATTCGATGTTGCGGTGCGAATGAGCATCCGACGGATGCCAATGGATTTGCCATGTCTGCACTTGTTGGCTGGTGTTAATCGGCAATGCGGTTTCTCGATTTAACCGAAAAAAAAGCAAACAAAAAATAAATACATACATACTGTACGAGTATATATAAAAAAAAAAGGAAACAGCAGCAGCGGAAAAATCGACGTCAGGCTGATGGGTTTTTCCACCATCCCCACAGAACCTTTCCTTTTCCCAACTTGCGGCATACCAAAGGACATTCATTAGGTGGATAGAGGGAGTGATAGGGGCGGGGAGGGGCGAATACAGAACAGCTTCCCGCCTTATAAACTGAAGCTGCTGAAAATAACTCACATAATTCTCTACCATATTCTTCCCTTCATAAAATTTTATGGAATTTTTTACAAGCGCTCACCCTCTCGAAACGAGATTAAGTTGTGGTTAAATTGAAGCCGGAATGATTTTAAATAATCTTACAAAATAATAATAATTTTAAGCTTATTTTGTGGTACTACAAAAAGCCTTTTATTCCATGAATCTAAATTTGTATAAGATCTAACCATCTTTCCTAACCAGCTAATTGGAATTCAGTTTTTAAATCTATAGGAAATACAGGAGTATAACGCATTCACTTATTAAAACAAGTAAGCACTTTACAGTCGGGTTTCCCGACTGTTAAATACCCTGTACCAATTTGGTTATAAGCTAAATAAATCAACAATGAAAAAAACCTAGTCTGTTGATCGAGCCAGGGACCTTCAGGACACGAGTCAGACATCCAAACTATTGGACGACCAAATACATTTTGGAGCTAATAGTGCACACATTTATATGTATATGAAGGTAATGAAAGTAGTACGGCAGCTATAATTTTATATCTGATTTTGACTTCTGATCACAATTATAATACCCTCTGCAAGGGTATAAAAAGGTGTCGCGAAGAGTCGAACTCCCGACCGCAAGTGGAATTTATTTGAGCAAATGAACAGTTAGCGGATGTAAAATTTGCATATTTATTGTGCGCTTTCTAATTAACAAACTTGATGAAATTCTCAGGATCGGTTGAATTTATGCTCCGATTGCGTGTGGAAAAACAGCTTGAAAATTGTGCAGTGCAAACATAAAAATACAAATTGAGGGGGCAGTGGGCGTGGCACCGTAAAAAAAAAAAAAACTTGATCTGCTGGTAATACTGGTAATATGGTTACTCTAGCTCTTAAAGTTTCATCCGGACAAAATATATATATACTTGTATAGTATATATCACAATTCGTCAATACATTTTCTTTCATGGTAATTTATATATTTTTGTTGTTATATATTTTTTGTCATCATTTGTTAGTAATTATTAACATTCTGGTCTCCAATTAGACTCGGAAATAGATTGATTCCATTTTCCTGGATATTCCTACTTTGTTGAATGAGACTTCTTTGGCATCAAGTAAATTCCTTGAGCGGTTCCATTTGCTTTTTATGACCAAGATTTTCATAGGGCCATTTGTTTGGCCCTTAATACATATATATATATATACGTTTTTGTATACCCTTGCAGAGGGTATTATAGTTTTGCCTAAAACGTAGTGAAGGAGACATTTTCGACACTATAATTTTGTTGCTAAGTGCTACAACTTTGCATAGAATTTATAAATTGTAAGACCGAAATCGAAACACTGAAAATTTGGAACAATGAAAAATATATGTTTATATTAAAGGATATTTCAGTTGCCAATATAATTGATTAATTTCAGGTTAATACACTATTTATAAATTAACTCAGACCACTATATCACATAGTTTTTTGAGAGAGATTGTTGTGCCAGAGTATTCTCAGCTTCGGGCACCGAAACCCGCCTGCCTTTATTGCTTTCCTACTTGGTTTTTTGGGCAACTTTATCAGGAACACGCATCATTGAGTAGAAGTACAAGTCAGAGGCGGAGGCGGAGGAGGAAGTGGAGACGGAGGCCTCTGCTCACCCAATCAAGTGCAGTTTATGATGCTGGTGTTTGGTGCCTGAGAATATTTCACTTATGACCGAAAGGCATTCCATAAATTCTTATGGCACATCTCGTTTTTGTTCTCGTTTCCAGCGCCAAGATGCAGACGAATGTTCAGATCGACTCGAAGAATCTGCGCAACACAGATGACAATTTCCGCTCCCGGGGCCATCACATAACCATCGAGGTGAGTGCCCACTTAACACATGTCCTCACATATCCTCGAAAGTTCCGTTCCGGTCCTGACAGCCACAAAAACTCCCATTTCAAGCATATTAATTACAGTTCAAAGTTTGGCCTTCCATCAAATTGAATTGCTCCGGCTTGCCGTTGCTTTTGCCTGATTTCTGACTGGGACTGAGACTGAGACTGAATCTGAGTCTGAGACTGACGACTAGACAGGACTGAAACTTAATTAATTATGGTAAATATGAGGGATTCTGGCCAGGACCAGGACTAGGAGCAGGACCAGTGCTTGTCCCTTTGCTGCCATACGTATACTTGGGACAATAATTTGATTTGTTTGTCCATATGAGGGTCATTATTCAATTTACCATTATTTGTGGACACGTCTAGGCCAGAGTTTGGGCATTTGTTTAGATTAAATTATGCCATTACCGCTCTGAGGAAATCCATCATCAACTGTAACTCACCTGAGTCAACAAGCCAACGAAACAACAATATATTCATACTCAGATGAGCACAATGAATATATGGACATCGCATAATTTGATGGAAGTTTTCGTTGTTTTATATATTTGGGAGTTTGGAGATTTCTTTGATAAAGCAATAATGTTTTTATATATTTGAACAAAAATTGTTAAAACGAAATGGAAGTGATCGAAGTAAATAATAAATATTAAGTTTGCCACAATCATTTGTTTCCAAAACATTGTCAGTAATTAAGTGATATATTATTAAAAATATCGTGGTTTTTGCTTGGTGGTTTTTAAATAAATAAATGTGATGAGTACATATATAATGTTGTATATATAAAAACAATATTTGTTGAAGTAACCAGTGCAATAATTTTGTTGGTATTTGTATTTTGGAAATTGTGGTTTTATACATTTTTTCAAATTTACCAAAGAATATATTTTTAAATTTAAACTTAAGTCGTCAACAAATTGTTGACTAGGTTAAACCGAAATGAGCTTTTCTGCAAGCTTTCCCTGCAAAAGCTTTTCTGCAAAGTAGTGCTATTAATAAATAACAGAGTGTTTTAGAGAAAATTCGGAAATTTAAGCAAACAAAGTTAAAAACATTAAAAGTGCATAAACCTTGGCCAAATCATTTTAAATGCGTAAGTATTTTCGAACGTTTTTCATTTATTTTTAAATAATATTTGGGTTTGGAAGACAATCAACAAGTGTCTCTCCCGCAGAGAGTGCCCTGAGCTTTTGCAGGCTCTGCGCATGCGCTTTTCCTTAATTTCCCGAGAGCTTAAAGCTCCCGCACAGCATCAGCTGGAGGTGCAGACTTTCAGGCGAATATGACCATCTGATTTTTGTTTTGTCCACCACCCCAAAGCAGGGGAAACTCACCGACACGCCCCACAGCCTCCACACCCTTCACGGCCCCCACACAGGATGACAGGACTTTCTCAATGAACTGAGGGGGCAGTGGCGCTGGGAAAAAACATGGGCGCTGCTGCTTATTGTGGCACGCCACTCGATTCAGTCGCTTGCAACATTTTGGCGCGTGTTGACATGCGAAACGTTCTGTCCGCGACGGGCGACTTCAACGCTTTTTAATCGCTATAGTTAACCATTATTTCACTAACAAAAATTATTAAAGCTGCAGCAAATCATTCTGTACCCTGTTTTCGCACCACCACCACCTTTTTGTTCGAGTGTGCCCGCAAAAAAGTAATTAAAAGAGTACATTTTCCACCCACCCGTTAAAATCGGTTTTATATGGGAATGCCAGTTTATGTGAGTTTATGTGAGTGTTTGGCCGGCATTTTCGAGTTTGGCGCGTAAATAAATTCACGTCGTTTATCAGCTGGCAAAAAAAATGGAGAAACAACCACGAAAATTTTAATGTGCGGCATTGTTTACATTGTCTGAGTCCGAAGGCTACCTACCAGAACCAGAACGGATCAACTCTTCCGAATCCGAACAAAATCACAGAGAAAAAAAAGGAATCAAGCAAATCCCTGTAATTTGCTGGCTTTTATTAGCCATCGTTTGCTCGAAAGGGTATTATTAATTTAACCATCAGCCCGGGCACCCAGCAATTCCATTCCATTCTCCGGACTCTGTGCAGTGTCCTTGTGTGCCCTGCCAAAATTAATATTTTCTGTGATAACAGCTGTCGAGCTGTTGAGTATTGTAGCTAAGTTTAACAGCCGGCCAATCGAGATTATTAATCAACTCTCGAGGCCACTTCTCTGGGGAAAGTTTCGCACAGGGTAAACAATGGCAAAAGTGTACAACAGTCCCACCACTTCTCCCGAAGGCTGCAAAGTTTCCAAAATGTGGGGGCCAAAGTTTTCTGAAACTTGCACCGATAAATGCACCAAATGAATCGAAGTATTTTGCAAAAGCAAGAAGGAAACATTGTAAGGGGCAGATGTTTCCATATGAAATGCTGGTTCAAAAGTTGTATTTAACAAAGTTTTATTTTTTTAATACTTTTAAAAAAAATTAAAATAATAACTAATATATATGTTTTATAAATATTTTAAGCTTCAAATCACTTTACTTTTCCATTAAAATAGTTGCATATAAAAAACCCTTTCCGCCGCTACATTAAATATAACTGAATGATATTATAGGATAGAAAACCCATCTTTGAACGTTGATTTATGTGTTTATTTTATTTTGTATTCTTTTTACTACGTGGGAAAGGCAAGTCGAGTTGGGGGGGCTTGAATCCTGGCAGACCTTGACAATGTGTCATTCAGTCAAAAGCCAGGACGATGGCGAGGACGAATTGAAGTGAAACGAACCGAGACTAGTCCCTCACCCCCGAAAACCGATGGATGACATTGGCCGTGACCCGTTGGGGTCGACTTGCAGCTTGTTGAATGCGCTGAAAAAAGTTGGAAAATTACTGAGAAAAGCCACGAAAAGAGGCGCAATCAGTGGAGTAGGTCCTTGAAGGCCAAATTCAAAGGGTCATCCAGTGATTTTCGGAGGTGATGGTGTGCCTCGATGTTTCCAATTCTATGGAATATTTGGGTAGCTCCTGGCAATCCTAAACCCTTGAAATTGGCTATTGCGAATGGCGGGGTACTTACCTGCACGAAGATCAGCAAGGACCAGACGAAAATCTCAATGCTATCCTCCATGGTGAAGGTATCAGCGCTTCTGGGGCTATCCCGAATATGGGCTTTCGCGTCCGTTTCTGGCAGTCCGCGGGCCAACAGCTGGTACTCCATGCCACTGTGATGCAGTCGAAAATAGTCAGCACACAGATGCCCGTGGAGTACTGGGGGGAAGACATTTCACGGAACATTGCATAAATTAGTTGCAATAAATAATAATAATACAAAATACAAAAGCAAGACTATACACAGATAAATTGTGCGTATGTACGAAAAATAAAATAATACAATGCCAAATTAAATAATGCAAACAAACGAAAAAAAATAATATACTTGTAAAATACCCACAAATAATAATTAATAAAAAGTAAATTATGTGAACAACAAACGTGCACACTTTTAAATCATACATTGAAAAGTAATTTCTTTATGAAAAACCAAAAAAAAAAGAATCAAAATGAGATGTTTTGTAAAGCAGATCGTGCAGAGTACACATTGCGTATGAGTAAGATTTGTATTTGCCATTAACATAAAATGAAAACAAACAGGCCAACTAAAGGCTATTTCATGATAAAAGCTCAGATTTGGTACAACAGAACAGTTCCATTCATGGCGGTCTTCAGTTCGTCATCGATCTGTGGGATATATATGCGGATATAGGGCGGATCGTGGTTTGTCCACCCCTCTTACCGCCACCATTAGAGTCAAGAGAACAACCAGCAACTTTAGTTTCTGCGTGGAACAGCAACATAACATTGTATCTCCTCTGAGGTGGATCTATGGGTGTTCTTGTGTGTGTCGGTGTGCGGGCACGGGGGGCCCAGAGAACAGAGCAGCCCCAGGTTGAAAAAACAATTCGATAATCTCTAAGAACATTTTTTTGAGAGTTTTGTCAACTTTGGCACGGCTAAAATGGAAGCTAACCGTTCTTACCCTCTTGCAGAGGAATTTGCAACTTCTCGCAGAAGTTTGTATCGCAGTATCTCAGTAGCTAAGTATTCTTGATCAGTTCGTTAGTCGTTTTTTTCTTACCCAACCTAGTCTCTGACTAGTCTAATGCCTACTTTGACCGATCCACACTATATGGCTGCCATACAAATGATCTGAGAAGGGTATTCCAATGTTCGGCCCCGAAGCTAGTACGTAATTATAGTTAGCTTAAAAATTGAAAAAAGTTTTAAATATATAATTTAAATAATGAATACATTACACCAGGTCAGGGTCAGATATCTTTAAAATCCTTTAAGATTCGGCTCATGTCAACATGAGACTTTTATCGTTTAATTGGTCAATAATAAAACTTTTATTTTATACAGTTCTATTATTACACATTATTTTGTTACTGAGGTAAATTGCAAAGAAACGTAACGTCCAATGAAAAAATTTTTTTATTCTATTTGGACGATGTTTTTCCATAAACTACAATAATTTATTATGAATCAAATCATATAAAAATATTTTTATAGAGAGTTCCACAATTTTTTGTGTCTATGGTATTTACTTTGCTTAGTTTATTTATTTATTTAGTTTAATTGTTATCTTGATCCTGCATATTATTATTATTACTATTATTAAGTTATTATGTTATTTAATGTACTTTATATTTTATTTATTGTCTTCTTTCTTTTTTTGTTTACATAAATTGTTGTTTAAATAAGTGAACAAAATTAGAAAGTCATTTTTTAGACATACCATTTTGAAATAAATTTATGATCTTGTTGGTTAGTTTCTGTTTAGTCACTGATTAGTGGGAGTATTCACATTATTGACAGTAAAGGGTGTGCAAATGTCGACTTCCCTTTAATCGTTATGTAATAGAGTCATTTCGGGCGGCACTTTTATTTCACTGCTCTCTTTACACCGACCGGCTAAATCAAATGAAATTGTTTTAAATGGGGGAAAAAGCTTGTTGAGAAGGTTGCCAAGGGTTCGATTCCCCTCCCCTTTTTAGCACGCCCCTGGACAGCGGGGGTCACTTAACTTGTTCGTGGCTGGCACTCACTTCGATTATCATATTACGTTGGGCCTTTTATGAGTCAAAGAAGCGAACAAAAAAATAAACTGAAAAGGAAGCCGTTTAGGGCCGAGTTTATTATTGAAAGCCAAAGGGCATTTTCGGCCTCTCCCACAGTATTGCCAGCTCGGTATCCCTAGTTCGAGTATTTTATCCTTATTGAATTTTGTGTTGATTTGTTTGCATTCGGAGGCCATCAAAACTTGTTGTTGTGGAGGACCAAAATGCTGCCAACCGCAAAATCGTATCGAGCTGGTGTGCGTGGGCCCATGGATGTACATATATCCTGCGTATCCTCCTGTATGTCCTGCAGCCCCACACGAACATAACATAGCATTTAGCATGGGACACTCCAGGGCACAAACAGAGGGAGGTCCTAGCTGGGAGGCAGTTTTTAATGCTGTTGAAACTTGTCACTCTACTTATAATCAACTCGATTAAAACGAAGCCTATCCCTTTGTCCCAGAAACATCACTCCCCCGGAATCCCTTCCCTCTGTCTCTTGTCCTGGGTTATGGGCCTAGTGTTTTTGTCAGGCAATAAACCATTTGCAGCTCTCTAAAAGGCTGCTGGGCCCAGGAAATTCATGCAGAAGATACGAATATATTTCCAAGTATTATTAATTAGAAATATGATCCGCAGAAATTCGATATGTAGACATATATTGAAAATATATATATTTTAACATTAAATCCATAGTTTGGGGCTTGCTAACAGTTTCTATGTATGAAAAACTATGTCTCTAGATTTGTATTCTCCGAGGTGTTCATCCAGACAAAAATACGTATTGCAAAAATACGCATTCAAATAATTGCCATTAAATAACGTACTGAATAAACATACATATCTGCTAAAAATATCCTTGAACAAAAGTAAAAAGTTTTACGACATAAAAATTATTACACATCTTCGATGATTGTAATACGAAATTTAAAAATAGGTATGTTTTAATATATGCTTTTTTTTTAAGGATTTTGTGATATTCAGTAACCACTGTGCATAGTTCCATCCTGCTGAGTGGTTACTAGCCGAATCCCTTCAGTCAGGAGCTGTCGGTCGCCTTTCACTTCTTCGTTGGCCCCATTCCCTCCTCTCTTAGAAATCGTGAAAAGTTGTGTGCATGTATTTTGTGTGTAGTTTATGCAGAGTGGTTAAGGAGCACGTTATGGGGGTGGAGGTGGACGGTGGTAGAAGGAGGAGGAGGAGGAGGAGGAGGAGGAGAAAAGTGCACGACAAATAGTTTGGGGGCAAAATCGGGGCTACCCCCGTGAGTCCTGGGAAAATGGATGGGGATGATGGCAGAGAGGGGAGGGGCGAATATTGTCCATTGTTGTCTGGCTACCTTGTCTTGCTTGCCAGTTTTTCATTGTGTTTCCTTTTATTTTTCTTTTTTCTGTTGTGCGTCATGTGCCACGCCCTGCTGCAGCACCGCCTTATCCCCTGGCCCACCCACGCCCCCTGCCCACTTCCCATGCCAGTCCTCCCAAGCCATTTTCCTGCTCTCCTCCCTTTGGCCTTTGTCAATGTAAACAATTTAATTTGCTTAGTTGGCGTAATATTCGCCATCAATAAAGAACTTTGGGACTTGACTGTAAGTGTGTATTTCTGTGTATCTGTGTGTGCGGATGTGAGTGTGTGTGTGTGTGTGTGTGCGTGTGTGTGTGTCAAACAATGACTATCGATAACAGCCAAGGAGGAGAAGCATACGCTAAGGAGCAGAAGAACAAGAGGCTCGTCTCGCGTCCTTGTGGCTTCCACTTGGCCATCGTCTGCATTCGAGTCCTGGACGCACTTGAAATAAATCTTGGTCAGACAAAAATAGCCGACATACACACATCTACATCTACACTGGAACGAATATGTGATTTCTATCAAAATCAAAATCTTAAATCTTATTTTGCATTACTTTCATTATTAATATTAGAACTTTCTATATATTAAAATTACTATTTTTATTACTAATTTATTTATTGCAATCTATACAAATTCCTAAGTATGTATTATAAAATACTTTGATCTACTTGGGTTAAAAAATATTAAATATTTGGCTTTATAGTATTGCAAATGAACTCATTATATTTATGTATAATGCTCACAAAAAACATTTAAAACCCAAGTTTGTTTTTATTTAATTATCGACAACTCAACATCGTTTTTAAAAAAACAATTTCAATTAAAAAAGTTGGATTTCCTAGTGTTAGTAGCAACATCGAATAGACTTCTATACTGGCCAACATTCAATCCTTATGGTCGACGTCTTTTGTAACACAGAGTCATTTATTCAGTCGGTAGTCAGTTTGTTAGCCTCGGTTCGGGTTTTGCCTCCCCCCCCACTCCCCTCCCGCTTTCATTTCCGGTTCCATTCACTTGTTGACCGCAATTCCGTGTAATTGTTAATCTCTGGCATTGATTTTCCTCGCTCCCCCTTTCCCCCCTTTTCCGCACTCGATTTTTCCCTTTGGTGGTTTTCTCCCTGGAATCGAAATGATCTGATAATCAAATTAGCTTACAGCAATTGACCAATTGAAGTTTCTCCTTTCGCCTCTCCTCTTTTAATTGCACTCTTTCAACGGTGCGTATGATTAACGTGGCATTTGAAGGGGAATGGGCGATAATTGGTCGACGTAAAAAATAAATGGAAAATGCGGAATAAATAAATGAAGTAGACAGGATAAGCACATTTTTGAGGGTGGAAATTAAACAAAATAAATTGTATAATGTTTTTGATTTCACAAATTCCCGAGAAAAAACAAATATTTTATGAATAATGTAAATTCACTGCATAACTAAGACTACATAAATAACTATTAGTCAAATTAGTGTAGTTAATTATAATTAATAATTAAGTAAGCAAAACCTAAATCACGACATACAAAATTTATTATTTTATGGGGTCGGAGGTGTCTCCTTCAGTGCGTTGAAAACTTCTGGTCAAAGTTATAATACCCTCTGCAAAGGTATAGAAAGCTTTAATTCATTAAAATTAATCCATATTGCTCTAGAAACTTACATGTAAACATATAATTGGATTAAAAAGTTTTCATTGAAAACGAACTAATTTCCAAGCTGCCAAAGTGGTTGCTGAAGATTTAAATGAGCAAAGGATTAGTTTACAGAAAAGTTTTCTGTGAAGTTTTCTTTTTATTTGACTTTCCCCTTCTCGAAAATGTTCATTGATGGCAGCTTTCATCACAAGATATTCCAACAACACCCGATCCCATGTCCAACTGTCCGTCTGTCGTTATTAATTCGTTTCGAATGAACTGCTACAAATGGATGCGGAAATTTCTGGGTTAGGGAGAACAGAGGGGAAAGTTCAGTTCAGTCCTGTGTCAGACATCAAAGGCAGAGGAGCATCTATAAAACATATACATACATACGTAGAACATATCATAAATAACAAACAATTATGCGGGTGGGCACTGACCAGGAGGGATTCCGATTCAGCATTCAGCATTCGGCATTGAGCAGGCTACAGGAAATTCAAATGGAAAATGGAAATAGGGGAAACTAGAGGGGGGCCCAGGTGGGAGCAGATGTAAAGGATTTGGATGGCCCCCCGAGGCACCTAGGCAAATCAAGAATGGATAAGTGAGGAATCCGGAATCCAACATCCTGAACTCAGCGTTCAGCATTCAGCATTCAGACAGCCTGTCAGCTTCCCAAACTGATTTATGCATTTCGCCCAGAACATCAGGATCCCTCAGCTTTAGCTTTCTCTCTTCTTTTTCCCTTTTCTCGATCTTCCTTCCATCCATTCACCGAATTTCCCTTTCGGGGGAAATGCACGCGGAAAATTGTTTAATTATGTGTGCGTCCGGCTTCGTTTAGATAAAGTCAAGCATTAATTCAGGAGACTCTTTAAGCAATTCCATTTAATTTTCATTAGCTAAAGCCGCAAATTAGAAGAAACTTTTCTCAGCCCTTCTCACAAAACGCCAGCAATTTTCATGAATATTAAAATATTCAAATTCAAATTGTCGGGCGAAAAACCGAAAACGAAGGAAAACAAGAGAGATGCCTTCTTTCGGACCCTGAAGCCGAAATACCCTTGCAGTCCAATTGTTGTAGGATGTAGTGGCTTTAATCTATATAAATAGTATATTTCCCATGAATAAATTAATTATCCTTGGGAACAGGATATAATGGCTAGATCGAGTTGGCTGGTGATGCTGATCAAGAATATGTCTTGTTCACTACATTGCTAACTTGTGGGCCAAATAATAGCACCCTTTGCAAGGGTATAAAAACGATGCGAAAATAAACACTCCCCCCCAAACATGGAAAATTTGAAATTCATGGTCTTACTCTGCTTTAATTTTTTCGGTGGCAATTATTAACAATATTTGCTTGACGGGCATTTCAATTAGTTTGTTAAGGTATTGTACTAAATACATTATAAAACAGCAGCCAATCGGGAGAAATGATTCGGGGTTGACCGCCGCCTCATTTTTCATTGTCCGTAAATTGGGCCCAGCTTAACGGCCGGCTTTAGTGTCGATTTTAATTAGGATGCCAGCCCCAAGATGACGCAGGACTCACAACTGTGGTCTCTGGCCTCTGGTCTCTGGTCACAGGAAACCGAAACCGAAACCAAAACTCAAACCTGAAACCTGAAACCAAAACGAAACCCAAAACGTAACCGAAACCCTCGGGCCAAGAGACATCGAAATTAGGGGACGGAACAGGAGGACAGGACATCATTACGCCGAGTTTGACCCCTCGGAAAAATCTAAGCGGCCCTGGCCATAAATCAAATAAACGCCGACGAAGCTCAAAAACACAACGGAACACAATAGAAGGAAGAAAAAAATACAGAAAACGCAGACTATAAAAAAACAAAGAAAAAAGCAGAGAAAAAATCCGAAAAAATTGATGAAAAGCAAAATTAGTTAGAAGATTTGTTGCTCTGCTGGTGCGGGAGAGTTCTTGCAATTTATCGAAGCGGCTCGGTTACGTCTGGTTAAAATAAATCCTATCTGTATATTGGCTATTAACTGTCTTGGATAGTCATTTAAATTACGAAAATCCGGTCTTGGCTTTTAAAATATAACTAAATCAATATTATTCATCGACTTGCAACTTGATTTTTTTGTACCTTGTTGGTTATTTGTTTAACGTGTGTAACTTACACATGATAGGGTATTGTGAATGATAGGTAATATCTATGAACTATTAATTGATCGATAAGAAATACACGTAAGTTGATCCCTAGATATATGCATTTCAGAAACTTGCAAACAAACAATTTAAAATCCGTACTTCTATAAATACAATATTTTGAAATATCTATTTCCAAAAAAACGATTGCAAAATATATTGAAAGTACATTTATTTAAAATTAAATTCATCTACTAAATTAAATTTTATAATTATTTGTAGCATACTTTTCTCGACTCAAACGCTCCCAGAAAACCGCAATGACTTTTACCGGATTAGGGAAATACACCAAAACAAGGCCAAATCCGTTTTTAGGGCCACAGAACAGGGTCGGAGAAAAAGGATGTGGGCAAGGATGTGTGAGGGTTAGAGGGCGAGGGGGTGGGGGGCTAGGGGTTGAATGTTGGGGGAGTGGGTAGGTTTCTCCTCGAGGTTCACGGCCGGAGCACATGATAAAAATTGACACCATCCTTGGGGGTGGCCGATTGCCCGGATGGTTGGATGGCTTGGATGGCTTGGATGGTCCGGATGGTTGGATGGCCGGCCGTAAAAGGCCTCCGGACGGACGGCAGGCTACTGCCGTTTTGGCCCGTAATAAAAATGTCGTTGCATTAGTATCTGAGAGTGCGTTGAGTTCACTTTCTCTACGAGTGCGTCTCTCTGTGTGTGTTCGGGAGCGTAATAAAAATTTAGTATGTGTCACATTGTAGCCACTGTCGTCCTGGGCAACCAGCCCTCCCTATTCCCTCTCTTGCCCGGAAGTCGGCACTTTAGAGCCTTATTTTTATTGTGCTTTCTTCTTCAGCTTTTTTGCTTTTTGCCTTTTTTTTTGGGGCCAGCAGGAAATATTTTGTCATTAGGCCATGCAGATTAAGTGTTTTTATTCGGTTCTACTCGACTCTAGTGTTGTATTTGCTTGGCCCCGAGTCTGTCGGGGCGACATTTGCCTTGATTGATTCGATTCGATTTGACTTAATTCACGCATATTAATCATACGGCCCGAGGCCCTCTCCTGAAATCAAACCGACAGCCGGGCAGCGCGGAGCGAAAGAAAGAAATCAAGCCAGAAATCTTGTTCAAAATTTCAAGGCATTTAGCAAAGTAAACAAAGCCCTCGAGACATGCTCGGAAAAGTAATTATGCATGGTATATAGTAGTAGAAATAAACGATGGAATTGGAAATGGTTGGGTGGGAGTGGTTTCCCATCGAGGGAGCAGGGAGCAGGGGAGAACTGCCTGGGAAATGGTTTTCCTAATGGAGGCGTCGCCCCCAAATAAACTTTATTAAAGATTTCCGCACCCAGAAGTGTTGGAATTCAAGTTCAACTAGCTTTCAAGTCGAAAAGTTAATGCATTTATAAAATGGCAATAATTATTCAATATTATTATAAAATGACTATAATATTGAATTGTGATTTTATGAAGATTTTAAATTATAGCTAAATTGTAAATGTATTTTTGTTTAAAAGCGAGTAATAGAACCTTAACATATTTAAAATTTCAAAATCATCTTTAAATTAGTGCGTTGCTATTAAAATCTTATTAATTGGTTAAATGATTAATTTTTACTTACATTGATTTGTTGATTGATTCTATATACATTTCCTTTGTTTGTCAACCTCGACCAATCCTGAAAGGCATTGATAACTCAATTGTTTTGATTGAAAATATATAACATTATTTACTTACTGTTATCAAGAATTAGAACACATTTGATTAGGAGTAAACATACCTATAATGATAAATTTAAAATAATCGTATTAAAGCTTTCGTAGTTTTCCTAAGAAATAAACTTTCGAAACGCTGAATGATAGAATCCACACTGTCAATTTTCTCGGAGAGGTTTTTCCTCTTTTTTTTCACCATTCAATTAAGTCAAGTTCAGCAATCAGTTTTTCCTAGGAACTAGTTCCACCAGCTGCCAACCAATCATCTTCGGGGGTCCACGCCCATTTAAATGCCCAGGGGAGGGCGTTTGCCGTTATTTATTGATTACGTGTCATATCACTCATACGCGCCGTTGTACGCCTCGCTCCTCACAGCCCTGAGTCCGTCGCTCTAGGTTCTCCAAGCGATTCGTTTCGATTGAAATGTAACGCAAGTGGAACGTGCACAGAAGAATGCGAGGGTGCCAAAGGACGAGACTATGGGGCTGATGGGGAGAGGGGGGGAGTGTGGGGAGGGGAGTGAAGCAGGGGGTGGCGGGGAGGCGGCAACAGCATCAACAGCCAAACGAAACTTGTGCAAATAATTAAGTGCGCTTAAGTGATTTGCTCGACATCGACATCGATGACTATATGAAGATGACGATGATGGTGCACATATAAAAAAAATGGGTAAAGTGTTAGCCACGTTGGTTTAATCAGCTATACAATCTTTATTATTTGTAATCCCATAATCATCAATGCGGAAAATAATTATATTATTTTTAAATCATATTACTTTGATTAATGAAATTAAAACAATTTATTAAAACGTATTTCTTAAAAAAATTAAATGTATATAATTTACATATGTCGAAAATCTATCAAAAATCGCATCAATTTGTAGAAACTTAAATTAATTATTATTTAATAATAACAAAATATGAAAACACACATATCCAACATTTCCATATTTGATATTCTTTAAAAATCATAAATCCATCCAATAATATTAGTTTGTTATAAAATCGTATTAAATTAAAAAAACTTTCATAAAATTTAAAAATTTAAATTTGATATTTTTAATCTTTAAATTTGTTGTATATTACTAGTATATTCACATTTACATTTTAATAGGCTTAAAATATAATTAAAAGATTAGATAATTATCTGAATCGGTGGCCAATTTAGGCCAATTTTTCTCTCTGTGCCGAAGATGAGGATGATGGCTTTCCTGATGACGTTGTCGGCAGCCGAAATGGGTCAACAATTCGGGTACAAAAATTTTGAGCAATGCCTTCAAAACCAGCAATGCTGAAAAGTTCATCAGCCCATTTGTTTGCTGACGGTAAAGAAGAAAAATTCAAAATTTAATCGGTAAAACAGACAACAAAGTAAAAAAAATAGAAAGTAATAGGACATTAGTAAATTAAAATTAAATCAAATCTAAACGTAGCATTTGTCTAAATTCCCTTGAATTATTATTATTTTTTTTTTTGCAAATTTAGCCAGAATATTTTCACAATTTCCCAATTTGTGCGGCTCTCCTTGGGTTTGCCCTACTCGAAACAGAACAACAAACCCACAGAAATGTCCTGAGGCTTTGCTGTCCTCCCCAGTTAAATTGAGTTGACTTGAGCTGAGTTGTGTTTTGGCCGTTGAAAGCAATCAGTAACTGCTACTTCTATTGCCACTGCCGTTTACATTTACACACAAAATAAATTCGAATATTATTTTTGGAACTCTTATATATTTGTATAGCTTCGGGAAATATGTAATTGTGCTTGGTGAGCTTCAAAGGCTTCAAAGGCTTCAAAGGCAGTAGTAAACATATATTGTTGATATATTGTTGAAAAGGTGAATCCTTATATCATATTACAAGGTCTTAGCCTAGTCGTTTCCCTCAGTGTTTTTGGTTTGGACAGGCATTGCAAAACGACTTGGGTGTTGTTCAAATTTGATCAAAATACCAAAAAACTTTTGCTTTCTGTTTCTGTTTGACTGGGCAAATTTGCTCAAATTGTTGAAACAATCCGTCAATGCCGACGGCTGGCTGGCTGGCTGGCTACCTCCTCCTCGCTTATTGTTGTCCTTCGGAATTGTGTTCCTAGCAGTCCTTGCAAACTGCAGGAGCAGCACGAACCGAAAACAAAATTGTACCAGTTTCGCCTTGTTTTTATATGGTTTTTTTTTTCCACATTTCCCATTTTTTTTATTTGCCGCTGCAGCAGCTCTCTCGTAGAAAATCCCAAATGGCCCGCAGCTGCTGCAGGTAGCCAGGGATTCGAGCCAAGGATGAGAGGAATATGGGGATGGGGGATGGGGGTGGCGCTGGGAAGGGTGTCCTACAAGGGCAAGGATAACGAGGGATAAGCTTACGGCCAAAGGATGGGCCAGCTGGCAGAAATCTGGAGGAGCAGCCAAGGAAGGCAGACATGAAGGTCGCCTGTAGGTTGCTGAAGGTCACCCACAGTAATTAATGCTGCAGTTGGCCCACACACAAGCACACGCATCTCGGAGATACACATCCCAGCGACACAACAGTTGCCACAGATTCTGGACCCATGGGACATTAAAAATGCATTTCTCATATGGCGTCAGTCGGGTGCACAAATAAATATCTGAATAACTCAAAAGCGCATTTTAATTAACTTTTACCAGTACCCTCCTGCCGGTTCCATTTGTATTTCCATTTCCATGGAAACTCGTGTGGGGGTGTGTGGGTGAGTCTCCTTTATTCGACCTTTCACTCAATTAAACGCCCAATTGCGACGACATTTCTGATTTCCGACGTTTCTGAGCTGCGAATCTGTGGCTAAACATGTCAAACGTTTTAAGCCCCCAACCCCAACCCCGATGTGAAACTCAATTTGCATGGAACCATGCTGCACCAGGGGCTGAATGTTGAATACTGAATAATACAAAGGAAATACATTTGGGAAATCATGGGTGGAGTCGGATATACTCGTATTTAATTAAGAGTTTGTCCTCACACTCATAGCGCGCAATAATTCCTCGAAAGTTAATTCAAAATGATGTTGGTATATTTTGGTATTTGCATTTCTGCAATATAAAGTCTACGAATAATATGATGACGAAAATT
Organism: Drosophila setifemur; assembly: GCA_021224005.1. Lineage (NCBI taxonomy): Eukaryota > Metazoa > Arthropoda > Insecta > Diptera > Drosophilidae > Drosophila > Drosophila setifemur. The sequence goes on from JAJJHY010010805.1 coordinate 799,591, forward strand.
ATATTTAACAAGAAAGTAAGGCTAGCTTCGGTACCCGAAGCTTAGAATACCCTTGCAGGCTAGTTGCTTTTAAACCGTTCAATCGTTTGTATGTCAGCTATAGGATATAGTAATCCGATTTTTGGGTTTTTAAATTTCTAAAAAGGCTTTACTGTCTATGAAAACTGTTTTTATCAAAAATGAATTAATTGTCTTGAAAAACACCAGAGTTATGCTCAATGACCCATTTTTTCCCATAGTTCCTATGGCAGCTATAGGATATAGTAGTCCGATTTTAATGAAACTTTCAGGATATGTTAAAATTGCTATTAAATAGAGTTTTCCAAGAAATAAATAAATTATCTTTAAAAATGGCGAAATTCTGGAACTTTTTCCCAATCGTTCCTATGGCAGCTATGTGATGTAGTGTTCCGATTCCGGCCGTTCCGACTTATATACTAACTGCAACAGATTGAAGGGTCGGTGCAAAGTTTCAGCCTGATAGCTTTAAAACTGAGGGACTAGTTTACATAGCAACCGACAGACGGACAGACGGACAGACAGACGGACAGACGGACAGACGGACAGACGGACAGACGGACATGGCTAGATCGACTCGGCTGGTGATGCTGATCAAGAATATATATACTTTATAGGGTCGGAAATGTCTCCTTCACTGCGTTACAAACTTCTGGTCAAAATTATAATACCCTCTGCAAGGGTATAAAAATGTAATAATTAACTTTTTTATCTTAAAAATGTTATTGTATTTTGATATAAATTTAATATTTAATTTTAAAGTATATTAAACACAAAAATACCTTTAATAATAGGGTAAATAACATTAACAATATACGGAAAAAATAGAAAATACCTATTTTAAATTGAATTTAAGTAAAACTACTTTTTCTTGTTAAAGATTGTCATTAAAAAAAACGTTTTAATATATTAATTTGTATAGTAAATGGGAAAATATAACAATACAATTTCTAAGAATTCGGAAAAGAAAATAAGAAATACAAATATTAAGCTTTAAACTATACTTTTCAATTCCAAATTATATTAATAGGACTAGAAAAATATTTTATTTATATTTAATTGGAATGCATTAAGTCCAATAATTTTCTGCTCGAAAAAGTCTCCTCCCGAATTTCTGTAGAATCATTTTTCTTATTTATGAACTTCCTCCTTGCCATGAAATACAGTACCAGGCTTTTCTCGCTCATTGTTTGCTCTGGCCCGAAGCTCGCAAGGAATTTACATTAAATTTTGAATTCTAGAATTCGCTGGGACATGTGTTCCGCCCGGGTCCTCCTAAAGGGGCAGGAGACAGAGGAAGACATGGCTCTACCGACTAGAGGAGCAGGAGACAGAGGAGAACAAGGCACAAGCCCCACTCCACCTCCTTTATATTCTGCATTGTCTCAGCTTAATTTCAATCGATGTGAGCTTTATTAAATGGGCGTGGCCAAAGGGGCGGGATCGCGAGGAAACACTTGTAATTATGAGCGATTGGCGGAGGGAAGCCGCAGCAATTGAAAATTGTGAGACGCTGATGTCGCCAACTTGGCACTTTAAGTGCTTCTTTCTATTGCCCTCCACCTCCCCTCGGCCTCCGCCACTCCAGATTTTCCCACATTCCCTTTTCGCTTTTCAATGCAATTTAATTAAGACCAACAAAGTGGAAATTTCGCGCTCTTCGAGAAACAAAAAAATTGAAGGCAAAGCGGGGTAACAAACGATGCGTGCCAAACATTTTTCCCAAGTCCCCACCGAAAAAGTTCAAATGAAAATTAGAAGAAAAGCGTAGGAAAATTAAGCCAAAAAAAAAAAAAAATTGAAGAAGACAAAATAAGTTGGTCAAAGCAGTCAAAGCGGAAATTAAGTTGCGGCCATTTCTTGCTCCTTCTTTTTTTTTGGGGTTTTTTTTATGGAGACAAAGCCGTGGGGCAAATAAAATATGGTCAAATTAAGAACTGGCCAGAAGCTGTTGGCCACTGCTAATGGCGCTTGAAAGAGCCGCAGTCACAAAAAAAAAGCCCAGAACAAATATAAACAAGAAAGCCACCGACTCCGGATTCCGAATACAAAATTCCGGAATATTGGGATCTCGGGACTTGGGACTCGGTTTTGGGTTTGGGTTTGGGAGCTTACGAGTCTCTCTGTCAATTATTTGCATTTACCTTGGGAAAGTTGAAAGCGTTCTCTCAATTGCACGTGGCCAGCGCTTAATGGGGCTTAGAGGGAGGGGTCCATGGCCGTGGTTAAAGGGGTTTAAATGGGGCTGCCGGTGGCACTTGCACTTGCCGGAGCGGTGAGGCGCTCATGCATAATGTCCCCCTTCTCCACGAATGCTCCAATCCGCAGTTTCCAGTATCCAAACCATTTGGCTGTCGTGAAGCAAAGTTTCCTCAGCAGGTTAAAGTTTTAAATGGCTGTGGCAACAGTGGTACCCTGGAAACTAAGGGTCTGACCGAGGCCACAAGCGGGGAGTTTTAGTTTGTAATGGGTTAAATGGTTTTTACATCGAAATACAAACAAGTAAAAAAGGGCTAGGTTCGGGTACCGAGGCTTACAATACCCTCGCAGAACCATTGCTCTTAAAATAAATTTGTATTAATTTAAAAAAAAAATAAATACGAGTATCTTTAAAAACAACTGAGCTGATCAAGATTGCCGGTGAACGAATGTCAGGCAAGCCAAACAGCTAGAGTCACCTCGAACCTCTCGAACCTGTAAGCATGGCGGAGAACCGAGTTCCGTCGGCGCCCTTGCCGGAAGTTAATACGCCAGTCGCCGAGAACTGGTGCTACACGCAGGTCAAAGTGGTTAAATTTAGTTATATGTGGACCATAAATAACTTTAGTTTTTGTCGGGAGGAGATGGGTGAAGTACTCAAATCGTCCACATTCTCAACCGGTGCTAATGACAAACTGAAATGGTGTTTACGGGCCAATCCCCAGGGTCTCGACGAGGAGAGCCAAGATTACCTCTCATTATATTTACTGTTAGTTTCCTGTAATAAATCAGAAGTCAGAGCCAAGTTCAAATTTTCGCTACTGAATGCCAAGCGTGAGGAAACCAAAGCCATGGAATCCCAAACAGCTTACCATTTTGTGCAGGGCAAGGATTGGGGCTTCAAGAGGTTCATTCGCCGCGACCTTCTGCTGGACGAGGCCAATGGCCTCCTGCCGGAGGACAAGCTGACCATCTTCTGCGAGGTTATCGTTGTGGCGGATAGCGTCAACATCTCCGGACAATCCAACATCGTGCAGTTCAAAGTGCCCGAATGCAAGCTGTCCGAGGATCTCGGAAATCTCTTCGACAACGAGAAGTTCAGCGACGTCACGCTCTCTGTGGGCGGACGCGAGTTCCAGGCGCACAAGGCCATACTGGCAGCGCGCAGCGATGTCTTTGCGGCCATGTTCGAGCATGAGATGGAGGAGCGAAAACTGAATCGTGTCGCCATAACCGATGTGGATCACGAGGTTCTTAAGGAAATGCTGCGATTCATATACACGGGCAAGGCGCCCAATCTAGAAAAAATGGCTGAAGATCTCCTAGCGGCTGCTGATAAGTACGCACTCGAAAAGCTGAAAGTGATGTGCGAGGAGGCGCTGTGCGTCAATCTCTCTGTTGAAACGGCAGCCGAAACACTAACATTAGCTGATCTCCACAGTGCAGATCAATTGAAGGCACAAACGATAGATTTCATAAATAACCATGCCACCGATGTGATGGAAACCTCTGGCTGGCAAAATATGATCACAACACATTCACATTTGATAGCGGAGGTATTTCGTGCGCTCGCAACACAACAAATTCCACCAATTGGACCACCAGGGAAACGCGTGAAAATGAGCTGAAACAACTATGCAACAACCACAACAGCAAAAACAGCAAAAACAACAAAACCAACACCAACAATAATCAACAACAATAGCTACAACAACAGCAACAATAAGAGCAACAACCCCAACACCAACAGTCGATTCAACAACATTTGCAATAGAAAGGAGAGTTCCAACCGAATCAAGATGGTTCAAGCATGATCAATCGATTGGCAGCTAACTTCAAAAAGGCATGCGGCAATACTATAACAACAATAAATTATATTAACTACAAAAGCAACCTGGCCTGATGGTTTTTAGTATAAAAGGAGAACAATTACTATAGATTTTTTTTGCCAAAAAAGGGAATTTATTTTCTAGTTCAATATGTAATTTGCATATATCTTTCTCCTATTAGTTTTAACGAATTCAAGGGTATTTTTCAACATTAGGATTGCACAATTTCCATTTGACAATGGCTGTTCAAGGTTTTGGTGGGAAATCAGGATCCCATCATCTGATTAAACAACCATTTTCCTCGATACGGTGGAAATCCATTGCAAATTTCAGCCCTCCGACAGCCGCATGTCCCATGTCGATAGTGCTCCTCCACATTCATGAGAATATGTTCCAGAGGTGAATTCTTTAATTGGGGGGCCGGATTCGGTATTTTAAAGTCGAGAGGGGAGAGATGGTTCAATAGATCGGCGTGGACATGGATGTATGTCTAAAATTCGTTGACTGCAAGCCAATTTATTTTTTAGGATTACGGATGTTTAATGGGTAAAGGGATTTTTATTGAATCGAATGATACATTATACAATATGTTTTAAAATGAATATCCAATTTTTACGAGTGAAATAATGATTAAATACAAATCCCTGACATAATTTATATGTTTCATTCAATTTCGTGATGTGACAATTAAATATTATCCATGAATTTGTGTTGCACACCCGCGATAATTAATTGCTGTTATATCATATTAATTCAAAAATAAATATACATATTTTAGTATAGTATACATTATGTATAGTATACATTATTATTACTATTTTTAAACCCTTGCAGAGAAAAGATGCAAAAAAATATTTACACAAAATATGAGTTCTTAAAATGGAATAATCAATTTGAAAATTAAATAAAACACCTTCGACAAATACAAAATGTCTTGAAATTACAATTATCAATCTCAAATAATTGTATTTCTGTGGTAAATTTTTAACGCTAAATTGTGTGTTTTTACTTAAATGTATATAAGAAATATTAAGTGAAATCCCCGGTTTTTTTATGCCATCTCTAACCCGGAATCGCGCTAAATTTGCTTCTGAATCCGTGGCTCTGAATCTGAATCCTTGTTTCCGTTGTTCCGGATGCATAATTACGTATGCAGTGCGTTTGCTGGGCCCATTTTTTGATTTGCATATTAATGCTGATGATACGAGTGCGTTCCATTTTCATTTTTTTGTGTTTCTTTTTTGCCACCGCTTGATATTGCGCATGCGCCTCGTTGGTTCACTGGGACACATTATGGTTATTGCGTATTAAAATGCAAATTAAAGCCAAATTAGCACGCGCCTTCAATGTACACGTATGAGTGTTTATTTGGAAATGGGGGCGTGGCTTTCACGTGTTCCAAAGGCTTTTCCTTTCTGTTTTCTGTTTTCCGCCACTTGACCGCCATTATTAACTTGTCACTGGGAATGGTTTTTCGATGAACTGAAGTGCTCACTTCATAACTTCGCGATGGAATTTCATGAGCAAAGTTTACACCTTTCCGGCACTTATATTTTTGTTGTGTTTACGCAATCATTTTCCCATAGAGGGAAAACAATCGGAAACTTTTTCCAAAACAAATTTGCCAAGAAAGTTTTGCCCGTTTTTTTGTTGGCGCGCTGTTTTTGATGGCCTGTTCAAGTTGAGGTGACACATTTTTTCCCGGAGCTCCCGGAGTAAGAGAAAAAAAATACAATTTCACAGTCGTTTAGTTGTCACCTCCGAAGCACTGCAAAAAAATATGATGAAACATATAACTTAATAAATGCTGATAGTTTATTATTAAGAAAATGTTGGCACAATTGATGAAATTAATATATATAATAATATAAAATGTATGTTAAATTAAAGTATTCTTACTACTATTACCTAATACTATTGGAAATAATATTTTTTTACTAATATGTGCTCCCATAAAAAAATACATTGGTAGGTGTTTTCCAGCTTCACTGAAATCCCCAGAGACCGACTACGTAGCTGCCAGGATTATGGTTATATTTGGCTTGTACTTTTCTGTTTGTATAGGAGACACTTGATTTTTGTCACCGTGTGGGTTAGCAGCTTGCTTGGCCCGTTCCGGCTTTTATTTCGTCTCCCTGGCTGCTCGTAAAGCGTGTGAAATGCCGTTAATACAAATTTTCAGCGTTTACAAATTGCGCATACGTCGCGTGGAACGAGTGCATGCGACTGAAGGTAGGGAGCACAATCATCGGGGACAAACAGACGTTTCAGCTTTGGAAATGAAATTTCCAACGTGTCAGCAGCAGCCGCCGTGGGCTAAACACACTCCCTCGTATATATATAAAGTAGAAGCACACATGTCTGTATGCTATACAGTTTCTATATGCCACATGCGAGTGTGTATGCACATACAGTTTGTCAGTTGTCCTATGTGTTCCGGTGTTTATTGACAGACGTGATGTCGGGTCGCTCTCTTATCAGCCGCCTCCTCCTCCTCCTGCTTCCCCCGAGAATTGTCTTCGGCCAGTCATGTTTAATTATTATTGCGGCATATTGAAGCTGTTATATGTCGGGATCGAAACGAAACGAATCGAATCGAATACCCTCTAAATCTTCAGCCAACAGGCGTTGTATACCTAAGAAATTTGTGGGAAATTCGATTCTTTGTACGATGTTTTAATGGGACTCCATGGAGGTAATTACGGTGGTGCTCTTGAGCATTGGATTTCGCAAATGCAGATCAAAGAATTATTGCTTTTTAAGCATGAATGTTGCTTGCTTTAAATTTTAAATTACAATTTACAGTAAGATTTTCTTGCAATAAAATAAATTGTATTTAAAATCAATTGGGATTAGGAAACTAAAACTCAATTCAAAGATGTTATTTTTTACACGCATTGAATCATTCTATTTTATTTAAACTTTATTAAGGCTGAACACATTTTTTTAAATTACAATTTTAATACAGATATTTTAAATGCATATTTTTTGCATATACTTTTCGAATGTTAAGTTATTTCTCTTAGTTAATATTTGTTCTGCTTGGATTTAAGTTGTGATTCAAAGGCTTCCAAGTATTCCTCCAACTTTGCCTCCTAGAATTTTCTCTTCCACAAAAGTGGACCGTGACATTATTATTTTCTTTCATTTTGCCTGATATTATTCTGAATCTCTTGTGTTTTGTGCATCCATGTCGATGTTCTCTAATTGTTTGTGGCAACTTTGGTGGAATGGCAAACTTCTGGTGGCCATTGGCACGCGCCAATGCCAATTAATGTTGGAATATTCCACTTGGACTTTAATTCACTTTCGCCACCGCACTTATTGGCCTCGATTTAGCGCCGAGCTCTGTGTCACTTGGCAATTCGTAAACCAATTAAAAGTTGGTGGAAGCGCCAGCAAAAAAAAATGGAGAAAGAAAACTAGGGGGTGCTAAATGAGTTTTGCTGCAGTTTTTCGTTTAGTTTCTCGATCCAACTACGACGACTGAGCACCAAGTGAATAATAACAATAATAACACTAGTCATAAAATATTAACAACCGCGCATGACCATATCCATCGCTTAACAATAGTAATAATAATAATAATAATACGGACACAACAACCACAGTACAGGGATCGGAGCGTAATAACAAAAAATAATAAGAATGTCGGTCGATTTGAGTGGACAACAGGAGCCGACCATATCGGTGATAACCACAGTTCCTGTGGCCCAGAATGGAGGCGAAATGGACGCCCTGCTGCTCGGCCGGATCGGGGTGAGTGTCCTCCTCCGAATCACTAGTCATTCATTTTCCCCCCATCTCTCATACCGATTGTCGAAAAGTCATCGCCATCCGCTCATTCGAACAAACAGAGAAACCACAAACAAAAACATTGACTATTTCCCCCTCACTAAGTAGCAAAGTGCGTGATGTTCCCTAAAAAAAAGCTCCAGAAACATGCAACCCAAAATTAGAATGCATTTTGGATATCGAAGCTAAAATACTCTTGCAGCTAAATTTTACTCGGAGAGAATTTAAGAACAGTATTAGTCGAAATTAAACTTGAATAATATGTTTAATATAATATAAAGTATGATTGGATTTTTAATATTTCAATATTAATTTTAATAATTATTGTAATGAAATATTAATATTACATAATATTTACTTTTCTGTTACAAATTGTATGAGGATTAAAACATAAAAGTTTTCCTTAACTTATTCAAATTTTTAAACCATTTTCAACTAGATTTCCAATGTGTTTATTTACTACATTTTTTCTGAAAGTCGTATCAACTTCAAAATTGTTATGAAATTTTAAAAAAGTTTAGTTTGTACTAAAGCCAAATAAAAATTCACTGCTGAAATCTGCAAGAGTATTAAATAAAATAAGAATCCAAACGAATATAAGAAAGCCAAACTGAAGCGCATAACTTTCATTGCCTTTTGCATTTTAGCTAGACAAATATTTGGCTTGGCTTTCGTTTTGCTCTACTATTTTTATTTTTTTTTCACACTTTAACTCGAGTACTTTGACTAGTTTGAACGACATTAGTGAGCGTGGCCAAGAACATTAATTTAAAAAACAAAAACTATTTCCGAAAGTTTCTTTGCTCTCTTGCTTACACAATTTTTGTCATTAGCTGAAAAGTAGTTGCAAGCTCTCTCACTTTTCTCCTAACTAAATAAAACTAGGCATAGGTTTGAGTCGCAGCTAAAGAATAAAACTACAAACGTAAGTATTTCCTTAACTATCTCTTTTCTATTGCCAATGAATTAACTATGGAATACATACAGCCATATATTATTCTACCTTTATCTATATACATATACATTTCTGCGCTATTTATTTCAATGAATTAAGTTTTTGGCCAGACAGTTCTGTTTCAACTCGCATTGACAGCGCTTCACCTACTCCTGTATACGAGTATCTTTACCACCTACTGAACAGCCACCCCAAAATAAACTTTTCATTTAAAACGAATGACAAATGAAATTAGTGTGAATAAAAAATGGTTCTGAACATCCATAACATTGTCGACGAAAATGAAGAAGCCGCTGACGAGACAGAGGTAACCGAACTATGTGAATAATTAATTGGACCTATAAAGTTATATAAGCTGCGCATACACAATTAAAAAAATTTAATGTGCCCGTTTTTAGTTAGTGCAATCAATAAATATTTAAATACAATTTATATTGCAACAAAGAAAGTTTTTGAGCCTCACAAGAAAGCTGAACCTGTTTTCCCTTGCAGAGGGTTTTCTATTTTTACCCAGAAGTTTGTACCGCAGTGATTTGGAAATCTCCGGCCCTATCAAGTATATAGGTATATTCTTGATCAGCATTACCTTTTGACTATACCTTGCCTGTCTGTTCCTAAGCAAACAATTCTCTCCGATTGTTACTTATTACATGCTCATCTTACTATTGCAGGTAGTAAGAAAGTCATATTGCTTTGAGTTGCTTCTATTATTCGTTTGTAATTTCAAATTTGTTTCATTTTTAGAGACAATATTAAATCATAATTAATTGAACAAATTCGAATACTGATTGAAAATCTCTTGCAATGCTTTTTAATTAAGCAAACAACACAAAGGTTTTCCCCTCTTGGGTTTTCCCCCGTCGGTTCAGTGGTGGTCTTGGGCTTCCGAAAATTATTGCAAATAATTGGCAACATTTTTGTTTGGAAATATCTGTGAAATTGCACTTGGCAAATGTCTGTAGTTTCATTTTTGATTTTGATTCGACCGAAGCCACACCATAATGAAATTTTCCGCTATGATAGCCAACTCCGTTTCAACTTTTTGCCAGAATGTTAATTAAGCGACTGGCCTTGTGATCCTCATACTGCTACACTGCTCTCTATTTTCCGGTTTTAATTTCTATTCCCTTCCCCCGTGTTTTTTTTTTTGCTGTTGTGGTCTGCCGCCCCTCAGCACAACAATGCACACAATTTCCATTCTAGTTTTCCCGGCAACTGCTGAAAAGTTTGTG
>JAJJHY010010805.1:809690-832529 GCA_021224005.1 Drosophila setifemur
TAAGTGTAAGTCGAGTTTTATGTTGCCTTTTTAATTAAAGCCCCGCCGGAGCAAAATTCAATCAAATTAAAAAGAAGGCCGAGGGGTTCTGTGGCTCGTAAATTTATATATCCACAACCAGTAATTTATGAGCTCATAAAATTCTATGAACTATTTGGATTGCTCAAACCAGATTTTTATTCATTTGCAATTCGGATGGGATTTTTGTTGGTTAAATTGTGTTGTTTAAAATGGCTTAGTTGGTGTGTAATTTATTTTAAATTGAAGAGAACATTTAAAACGTGGATGCAGAATTCCTACACTTTTTTGTAATTTATTTATATTTAATTTTCACAATGCACAACTGAAATCCATATATAAAATTTGGATATTAATAATTTTGTTTTGTTTATCAAAAATGTTTATCCATCAAATACATCAAATGTAAATGGCAAGTGAGTAAAAGCCCAATTTAATATTTTTTCTTTGAAAATGAAAATGAAAGCCACGAAACGAAACCAAATTAAATCAAATTCGAAATAAAGTCCTGGGGCTGGGGTTCCCCTAAAATCCTTAAATATCTCATTTCCTGTCCCTCTCCTTTCCTCTCTTCCGAATGGTTATTTCTCTCTGCATCTTCTTTTTATGAGCATTTTTTGCTTGCAATTTTTCCACATTTTCCTTTAATTCTTTTTTCCACTGTTCAGAACCAATAAAATGCGCACATAAATTTAAGTGCATAGCGAAAATGGAGGGGGTGGAGTACGGATTAGTAGGGAATCCTTCTAAAGGTTGAAACTCAGTGGTAAAATTATGTTTTTTACTGTCCCACACACCAGCAGACATGCCATATCTGCGGTGGTTCAATTGTGGGACAGTTGATGTGGAACAATCTCATTAAACACCAAAATCCAGCCATTTGATTATGTGTCATTAAAGCGAGAGGAACATGTGGTCGGTGTGGACGGAAAAACTTGGGAAACGTGGGTGGAAACCTAGCAGGTTCTGCGGTCCGAAGAACGCAGAACAGGAACGCAAAAGCGGATATAGAAATGGAACCAATGCAGTTGCATTCGCCACATATATTTTTCACTAAGCGGCTTTTATTGGATTCACCCACTGCAGCTGCTGTGCATTTTTGAAGAGTTGACAGCCAATCGGCATTGCATAAGAGGGGATAAAAAGTGAAGATTAAAAACAGTTTTTGTTAAAAATGTCCAAAATTGTGATATAAGAATTTAAAGTTGAAGTTCAGGAGTATATTTAAATACTAGTAAGACTTAAACTCAACTCTCACTCAACACTCAGCTATAGGTTTTAAATTAATTAAGTAGTCAGAATAATATTTTGAAACTATTATACTAGTATTATAACTTCCCAGTAAAGGTAGGATGGTCCAAAATATTGACTTAAATATTTATCCCAAAGGTATATATAAAAAATAAATAGACCATACAAATTTCTGAACAAGGCTTGGAATACCCTTGCTATCCAACTACTCTCAAGCCGATTAATCGATTTTTATTTTTAAGTTTTGCAAATTAGTTTCACAAGCTATTATAAGTAATTTTCTATAGGACAAATTGATTATCTATATTGAATTGGCTGGTAATGCTGATCATGAATGTACATATATATATATTCATTTATGATTGGAGATGTCTCTTCGCTGCGATACAAGCTTCTGGAAAACATTATAAATGATAATGAATTAATTGTGCAGGTACAAACAATAGTTTTAATGAACTATAAGCAAATTAAAATTTTTGTTTTATTATCTTCGCTTAACCAATTGTGGTTTGCTTCTGACCTTCTGATAATGTATATATTTAACTAAAAATCCAAGGATGAATAATTCTCAAGGTCATATCAACATTTTGCCATCTAAATTGAGCAAATTGGAAAATATGAAAAGCATAACGAAAAACAGGAAAATCGAAAGGAAAACGAATACGCTCATGCGCTTATAGATATTTTTTTTTTTTTTGTGTTTGTGTGTTGCGTGAAGGAAATGGAAAATACGTAATATGTGCACTGACATTTCCCACTTTCACACAAAAAATGGTTAGAGAAATGTTTACAAGGAAGCAAACCATTTTAATCCGAGCGCAGTGATTTCCCATTTCCGAAATCAGCCATCACACATGCTTATAATGTATGGAGAGGCCCTTTGCAATTTGCCAAATTGATTTGGGGTGGCCAGTGGAGTGAAAGTATCTGAGATACAAACCAAACAAGATGCAGCTGCCATTGCATCACCCTCATCTTTGTGGCCCATGAATGATTGAGATTCTGGTTTTCGGCTGTTCGGCTGTTCGGATCCCATTCAGATGCATCTGATACCAGGCGACATATAGAGTATACGCAATCCCCGGAGGGGGGGCGTGGCAGGTCAGCGTTAATCGAATCAAATGCACTGCACGTTGTGCCAACAACCACTGCTGAATGCACTGGACAAAGCCAGAGCCAAAGCCATTGTCAGGGACATGAACACATGCGGATGCATTAAATCACGCTCACAGTGAGACAAAATTTGTGGGAAAATTCTTCCGGATCTATAAACATTTTTCATATATTGTTGTATTTCTTTTTGAATGCATAAACTAATTTATCGTTGTCGCGCTTTGATCAAAACAGATTTATTGAATGATTCAGTTATTCAGTCAATCAGATTTGAGCAATTTAATTAGTTTGGTTGCCATTCGAGCTAGTTTACGTTATGATTTAAAATGTATGTATATAAAATATATATAACAATCTCAATTAGTGAAAAGTTTAAACTAAACTTAAATTAAATAAAAAGCAAGAACATAATTATAGTACTTAGACATTTCTGTGCTCATCAAAATAAATAAGGGCTATTCCAAGCACAGCTGCATATTTATATTTATCCGTTGTCTATTTGCGAAAATGCTTTTTAAAAAAATATCACTTATTTTTATCGTTTGCTTTATAATATCTACAAGAGTCAATATCCAATACCAGCGATTAGTTTACTATCAGAAATATAATGTTTGCAGTTAATATCGTTCCAGATTTTAAATGCTATACTTTTTTTAGATTTAGTCGACGGTTTTACTAGTATTGCCCGAGATGTGAAATATCAATAAGTTTTTTTGTTTTTTTTTTGATAGTGCAAAAATTCTCGAAATTTGATTATGTTTTCAATTTGTACTGAGCGTACTAGGAATACTTCAAACAATAATTAAAAAAAAGGGAAAATTTAAAAACATGTTTTAGTTGAAAAAATGTAATTTAAAATTATATTTTTTGATTGTTGATTTTTATTGTGCAAGCAATTATTCGACAAACTGTTTCTGCGTGTATAAAAAAAATAATTAAAAGTAATTCATGTTTTTCTAAACGCAATTCTGCAAATACCACTCAAAGGAAATTAAAAAAATATTTCATTAATGTTAAGATTATCAAATATTAATATTATTTTCAACGATTTGGGATGCCAACTTTGGTAAATTGTAATTCACTTATTTTAAATTAGTTTTGTATTTTTTCAAATGACCAAATATATATAATGCTTGCGATTTTGAGGAAATAGGACATATAGTTGAATTGGATTCACAGGGCAATAGGCTTAAAGTATTTATTTAATGAGCTTGAATAAATATTAAGACTGCAAATAATTATAGTCAAATTTTACATACTTCTTTTGATCATTTAGTTTTGAAGTTTACCCCGTACCACTTGAAATATTGTATCGATTGCAAAAACCAAAAATTTCACTAAAATTTTGTGGCAAAATTCTATGATTCTATTTCAATGGAAGCCCCACTGTATGGGGCTTAACGTGTCCGAGGGGCGTTTGTTGTAACCGTAACTGTTGGCCGGGGCCTGACATGCTTGATTGAGTTCAAAAACAGATTTGTAGAGCCCTCCCTAAACCCCGCTGGAACCTCTGTTCGCATTGCAAATTGAAATAAAAACGAAACGTGACATTCGGTTTGGTTGGCAACAGGCAGAAAACCGATGGAAATGGGAAAATCAGAACAGAAACAGCAACTTTAACTGAAACAGAGGGCCAAACAATCAAAAAAAAGTTTCAAGTCCTTCATCCTTTTTCCCAATTTTGGTGCGAGGGATTTCCCGGGAAAAAGTTAAAAGGGAAGATTTTTCCCGCCATTGAAATGTATATATTTTATTGTCAAAATCAATAGATGTCAGCATTTAACAACTGCCAAAGGCAAAACTCCAGCCTCTACTCAATTTCGTTCTTGCCAAAAGCTTTTTTGTTTTATTAGATTTTCTCGCGCAAAATAAAAAAAAACCAAGCTGACTTTTGTGACTTTTTACGGCTCAGGTAAGTCCCAAAATTTGTGTTTTCCATATTTGTTGTTTTAGACAATTTCTTGTATTTTTCTAGCTTCCTGCATGCCCACACACACACAAACACAGAGACACGCTTCCACTCAAACACTAAAAACCGCGTCATGTATCCCAAAAAAAAAATAAAATCAAATAATTTTATNACATACACTTAGTACACATACATGTTTACATACGCACACACCCAAAAAAGCACACACCCACAACTCCAACACACACGCCAAAAAATATATATGTATGTATGTATATGTATATATGTATGTACTTATGTGTATATGTGTCGCAAAAAAATAACAAAATACAAAATATTTACACGCAAAATTCGCAAAAAAATAACAAAATACAAAATATTTACACGCAAAATACCAAATGTTTGAAATAAAAATGAAATTGTAAATCAAGCAGCACTCGGTAAGTAGCTGAAATATTTAACTTCTTAATTGTAATCATAAATATAAATTTGAATGAAAAATAAATATATCATGGTGAAAAGATATGTTAAAGAAGGATAAAGGTCTTTCTATATTTTGGTTTTGGGGATTTCGTATTGAATTTTGTTCTTTACTCGTGTTATACTGTTATTTAATTATTATTTTTATATTTATCAATTATTATATTATAATTACAAATAATAAAACATTTTAAATTCAAAATTATAAAATATTAACAAAGATATTTCATTTATTGTTAATCACTATAAAACGGAAACTAATAAATGTTATGAAATTATGTTATGTATAAGATATAATATTTAAAATAATATATATAAGGCACATAATCTTCTATTAATATTATTATTGTATAAGGCAGTTCATGAATAAAAGGAAAATATTAAAAATATATTAATAAAATGAACGTACTTTTGTTTTAATTTGGTATAATTTAAGTTTTGAATACTTTGTTATCGAATGTAACTTTTTTCCTAATTTATTTTGAAAACATGCAAAAGTTGAGTTATAAATTGTTTTAAAATACTTTATTTATTTTAATTTTGATTTAAATTGAATTACGAATCTTTTTGGATGTTTTCTTATAAGTTGTCAGCGAAATAAAAATTTAGGTTTCATTTTTGACATATTTCTCTGTTTAAATGTGCAATTCATTGTTAATTAAAAGTTTTTGTCGAAACGAACGCGGCCTATTTGATTTTATTTTATTTATATTATCGGATAATTGCTGTTTATGATTATTAAGTGCCAATTTTTTTTTACCAGCTTGGTGGTAATAAAATTCATTTGATACCTAACCTAACGGAAGGGAGCTGTGCGGGAAAAAGAAAAACTTTACAACTTTGCCGTGTCGTGTCCTGATTAATGGGCCACTGGCAGGCCAGTGAATTTATGAAAGTGCCAGTGGTTTTCTGCCTTAGAAGTGCTATAACCAGTCCCCCTTTAGAAATTCTAGAAGCACCCCCTTCCTTTTGTTAGATCTGCTGACTTGGCTAATGGACAGCCGTTGGCACAAAGTGGAGAAAAAATGAAATGAAATGAAAGCGTCTTTCCTTTGCCTTTGCCTTTGCGGTTGCCTAGGACTTCCAATCGACTGAGTTCCCTGGGCCTATCTAACGATGCCATTATATTGTCATGAATATGATTATGACGCCGCCTCCACCCCCCACCGACTCCATATCCCCCATATATAAATGTGCGGATATATATATATATCTTCGTAAAGGTAAGGCGACTTGGCGGGGCATCATTTTTCATGTTTGCGGGGGGCGGGCGCAAAACTTTTGGCCGTAAATAAATAGCGAAAAATATGGAATGCGACAGAAATTCTTGTCGCCGTTTTCGCTGCTTTCTTGGCCACCGAATTTATGAGCGGCGCGTGTGAAGAATTTGTAGCCTCGCCTCTAATTGCTCAGGGGTACCTGCAAAGAACCGCCTCCTCCCATTTTGCCCAGCCCCACCTGCTTTTCTGCCATAATTAAAGCCGACTTAGCAGACAGCGAGCATCTGTTTTCGGTCTGACAAAGTTCAAGTTCAGAGCAGCAGCAGCAGCAAACCAAAGCAACCAACTAGAACCACCGTATCCTGCACCAGCACCTCTCTGAACTCCTCCTCCTCTAACCGTTGGAACCACCACCACCTCCTCTTGTAACCCTTCTCTGGGGTTTGACCTTGCCGAGACAAGTGCAAAGTGCAGAGCAGGCAAGGATGCTGCTGCTGTTGCACTGGGAAACTAAATAATAAATAAATAAAATTATGCCACTCAAAGTGATTCTCTTTTTGGGGCTTAATATAATGTATTATTTAATGCATTGCAATACATTTAAAGTTAAAACGAAGTTAAGTTTCTTATAAATACAATGTTGTAATATTTGTATTTAAATTAAATCCTAACTGTGTTAATATTTTAAAACATTCTACTGCTTAGAATTCGCTTTTTAAAAATGTTTGATGAAAAATATCAGTAAGATACTTTTAATCACTTGAACGAAGGGTTTTATCCATTTTGTTCGAATTAATCATTGCTTGCAATTGGAATACCATAATAAACATTTTCTCTCAGTACGAATTTGCAGCTGGTGCTTTTTTCCACCTTTCGTTCATTCATAATTTAGTTTGGGCCGGGCTAACATAGCCCCGTTCCCTCTTTAAACTGGCATTTAAGCTGCGGTTCTGTTCTTTTTCTTGTTCGTCCTTTCTACGCTCTCGTCCCCCTCTCCGCTTGACACATCAAGTATACGCCATGTGGCGCGATGCTATGCCAGCTATTTCTCGTTTATTAAACGTCGCGGACGCAAAAATTTAATAAAAACCGGCAGAAAAGTTGTAGATGTTTAGTCAGTCGAGTGCTGAGCCCTCGATAAGTTATTATACCCAAACCAAAAGGAACAAGAAAGCAAGGCTATCTTCGGTGCCCGAAGCTTGAAATACCCTTGCAGACCGATTGCTTGATTGTTCGTATGGCATTGTACGTAGTGGTTGTGTACAGTGGTCAAATTATTTTCGAATCCATTCAACTCAATTTTCCAACCAACAAATTAACTATCTTTGATTATAAAATAGCTAAGTTATGCCTTTTCCCACCGTTCCTATTACAGCTGTTGCATACGTATATCTATATATGACTTTCAGGGATAGTAGATATTAAAATGAAGTACATTCAAATATTGAGAGGTTATGTACCTCTTCCCAATCGTTCTATGCGAGCTTTGTGATGCAGTGATCCTATTATGGCCGTTCCGCCTTATGTTCTACCTACAGAAATAAAAGTTACAGTATAACAAATTTAAGGCTAATAAACTGGGTTGCTTAAAAATCAACAGACATCCAAGTATCTTTAGACTTTATAAGGACACGGATTATGATACCCTCTGCAAGGGTATAAGAACAGAAATAGCAGAACCCTCCATAATAAAATAATAAAAAAAGAAGAAAATAAATAAGGAAAAGCAAAAGCAAAGGCGACAAAACAATTGACATGGCCATAAAAACAATCAGCTGAGCGAACAAAAGAGATAGATTTGTTTGTTTGGTGTAAATCGCTTTTCCAATCGCACTTTATCAGCAGAATAAATCACAGGAAATCCGAGAAACAAATCTCAGCGAGAAAGCCAGCATCGGTTGACGAAGCCTTGGATAAGGCCATAAACATTTTAACAACGCTCTGGACTTAATTGTAGCTAAGAGGACATTAAATGCAGGACATATGGAAGTGCGTGTGTGTGATGGGGTGGATATTTGCAGATATATTCACGGTCGAATGGGAGGGGCGCTTGTTGTAGGGGGGTAGGGTGCATATTTGCAAATCGATTTCGTTGTGATTGTGAAAACAATTTGAAAATTGCTTGGGGCCATTTTGAGGCAACTCAAGCGACAAGCGTTTGGCAAATAAGAAAACCCACAAGCTTGCACACACACGCCCTTATTTTAACAGGAAAAGTTCAGCAAAAGTTTTAAAATGGGAAATTTATATACCCTTTATAAGGACGTGTATATATACATATATATATATATATTTTCCTTTGTTGATTTTTCCTTCTAAAACAAATTATGCTTTTACTTAAAAATCCAAATTTCGAATCTACAAGTATTTGTAAAATTATTTATTAATAAAATAGCAACCAAAAGAATTCTCTAAATTAACAATTAAATATAGGTAAGCTTTGAAATTTATTGTAACGTAACGTAAATAATAACAAATACATAACAATTTTAAAAAGACAATAATTCCGATACATTTCTCAAAAGCATTTTTAATTAAATTGTCTAGTTTTCGAGAATGCTAACATCATTTTGGGGTTGGTTCAAACAGACAGATGCAATTTTCAACTTTGTTCGCTTTTCTTTTATTTGGTACCCAAACTCTCACGCTTCCTGGGAGTCTGTCAGACTGAGCTTTGACAACTGAAATAGGCTGCACTTATTTGACAGAACTCAGTCAAATGTTTTCTAGGGGATTGCAGCCGTTTGCAGTCGAATGAATAATTGACTGGCTTTGGCACCTCCCGCCATCAAAAAGTGCCGCATCTGTGATTTCGTTTCACTCAACATGTCATTTTCCTTCCCCCATCGGAGAATTAAAGGGGAAAACCTTCCAGCTGACTCAACAGAAAAATCAGTCAAAGTTGATTCGATGCGATGATGTGGCAGAAAGTTTAGCAACAATTTGAACACAGCCTTGTACGCATATGGAAATTCCATTTCCAAGCCATTTTTACTTTTAAGAATAATGTATTCCAAGTACTGAAAAAGCATATCCGAGAATAAATATAATTTTGTTGAATCAAATAAATCAAGAATGAAAAAAGATTTAAAAAATACAAATGAGTCTGGGAATCGAATCAGGGACCTCCGGGTTATGAGCCAAACATTCTAACTATTGCACCACCAAATACATTTTGAAGCAAATAGCTAATACAGTTGAAATATATTAAAGACACACATTCATATGTATATAAAGATAGCGCGTTCTCAGCGGGACTATATAGAAAATTAAACTTTAAAAATACAATTTACAGTGTTTCGTAGTATATAATATGGAAACAACAATATGGAAAAAATTTAATAATTTGCATAATTTAAAAAAAGGAAAACTAACGAAAACAAGTAAGAACGTTACAGTCG
Source organism: Drosophila setifemur (assembly GCA_021224005.1). Classification (NCBI taxonomy): domain Eukaryota; kingdom Metazoa; phylum Arthropoda; class Insecta; order Diptera; family Drosophilidae; genus Drosophila; species Drosophila setifemur. The sequence continues at coordinate 819,083 of JAJJHY010010805.1, forward strand.
GGTTTCCGACTTTTAAAGACCCTATACAAATTTGGCTATAAGCAAAACAAGTCAAAACGAAAAAAAAAATAAAATACCGGTCTGGTCTGGGGTTCGAACCTAATACTTCTGTGTTATCAGCCAGACGTCCTAACCATTCTACCACCACATACTTTCCGAACCAGTAGCTAATACAGTATAAATATTTACTGGTAGTGCGTCCTCACCCTTTTTACCGTTTATTAGCGGATGTAAACTTTGCATATTTATTGTGCGCTTTTTAATCAACCAAACTTGGTGAAATTTACAGGATCGGTAGAAATTCATGTTCCAATCGCGTATGTAAAAGCAAAAAATTATTTTGAAAATTTTGCAGTTAAAATATATGAATGTAAAATTCAAATTGTGGGGAAATTCGGTGTTGCACGGCAAAAAAATAAGTTATTAGGAGAATCTTCAATAGTAATATGGTTCCTCTAGCTCTTACAGTTTCTGAGATCCGTTTATTCATCCAGACGGATGGACAGACAAACATTGCCATATCGACTCACCACGTCATGCTGATCCTTCTGCTTGTTACATACATGTGAACAAACTTAATATACCCTTTACACTTTGGCTACAGGGTCTAAAAAATAGTCAATAAACAGTCCAAAGTAATTTAATTGTAAACATGACCGATATTCAACAACCACAATCATTATTTGCATGGGCGTTTGTCCTAAAATAACAAAGGTTATTCTCTGATCTTGTAATGTACTATTATTGATCATTCGCGTTTTTAAAAATTAATGGAGCAGCGAATTTTTACTTATATTAGACAAATTCGTCTGTACAGGAACATAAAAAAGCAAATCCATTTTGCTGATATTTGGTTCGTATTATATTAGTTAGGGTCCACTCATATTTAAATATATATCTTTTTAGACCCTGTACCCAAAGGGTAAAGGGTATATTAAGTTTGTGCAAATGTATGTAACAGGCAGAAGGAGGCGTGGCAGACCCCACAAAGTATATATATTCTTGATCAGCATGTCGAGCTGAGTCGATATAGCCATGTCCGTCTGTCCGTCTGTCCGTCCGTCCGGATGAACACACGGATCTCAGCAACTGTAAGAGCTAGAGGAACCGTATTACCAGTGTAGATTCTCCTAATACTGAGTCAATTAGAGTTTATTTTTTTAAGTCGGCGCCACGCCCACCGCCCCCGCAATTTTTATTTGAATTTTTGCACTGCCCTGCACTGCACAATTTTCAAGCTAAAATTTGTTTAAAAATACACATGCAATTGGAACATAGATTTCTACCGATCCTGAAAATTTCATCAAGATTGGTTAATTAGAAAGCGCACAATAAATACCTAAAGTTTACAGGCGCTAAACACAAGTAATCTGTTTTTTTGCGCAAACAAACGGTAAATCGCTTGCGCTCGGTGGTTGATTTTTCTCGGAAGTGCCGCTGTGGCTGCGCTGCCACTACCTTCGTATACATATGTATGAATGTGCGTCTTTAATATATTTATTCTGTATTAGCTGCCGGTTCAAAAAGTTTGGGTTTGTCGAATGGTTACGACGTTCGACTTAAAACGCGAAGATCTTTGGTTCGAATCTCAGACCGGATTCGGTGTGAATATACATTTTTTGTTTTTTTTTTTTATTTTGCCTAAAACCAAATTTGTACAGGGTCTGTAACAGTCGGAAAACTCGACTGTAACGTTCTTACTTTTTTATAATACTGTTATTATACAATACATTTTTGTAGGGGATCTAAATATGGTAGAATATTCCGTAATACATTTTTAGCTTTTCTTGAAAACGCACTTCACTCATGGAGGGTTGCCATTACCTTCATCACATTCTTTTCGATGGCATCCCGATTGGCCATCAGACGCCTCAGTCGCTCCTCGTATTCCTGGTACATGTCCCGACTATCTGTTTTGGAATTGATGTTGACATCGGGAGACTTCTCGACGGGCACCCAAAATCCTGAAGCCTGGCGAGAATCCTTCTTGTTTTGCGAGTCGGATTCCAGGACAGATGGGTTGTTGATAAGTTTTAAAAGTGGTGAGACCAGGAGAGGCTGATCCAATGCGGAAAAGGTATCTGCAATGGTATCTGGTTGATTTATATCCGAGGATTTTATGTCCTCCAGGGAAGATAGTTTATCCAGGGTCGTTATTTTGTCCGGGGCAGCTACTTTTTCCTCTGTTTCTTTAATGTTTTCCTGGTCGGATATTTGTTCCTTGTCTGTAAGCTTTTCCTGCTCCAGCTCCAAGCTTGTATCCGTATCCTTAAACTCGTCCTCATCATTTAGTTCTATATCTTGATCGCATTGCTCTGTCTTTTTTGAAATCGTTGAATCTTCAAACCATTTTGTCTTGGGATGTTTTTTTAGCACCACGCCAAAGGTGTTTTTCCTACAGCTCGAGCCTTTGGCTTTGTCCTGGGTTTTCTCCTTGTGTTTATCATTGGACTTTTCAAATCGTGAGTGGAGTTTGTTTATATTCTCGGATAGAGCCTTTGAGTGATCATCCAGAGCTCGTAATAAACAGGAGACTCTAGCCCCGAATGCTTCATCCTCATCACCGTTCGAATCGGTGTCATCGTCCTCCTCGTCATCGCCATCTTCGTCGTCTTCTCTATTACAATCTTCATCATCATCGTTGGCCGCCGGATCGCCATCCTCGTCGTCGTCCTCGTCCTTTGCCGTTTTCTTGGGCGATTTTAAGGACCAGGACTTTTCGAATCTTACGTCATTGGGATTTTCAGCTGGACAGATTGCCGCTTCATGCGGCTTTTCGAAATTCGGCCACTGATCCTGATCGTCCAGCAAGTCCCAGCTTTTTTCTCTTTTATCTCTAGTATAGGTATCCAAGGAATCATCCTCGTACTGCTGCATTTTACTGAATTCGAATAGAAGCATCAGATAGATGATCATAACTGTTTTTGTGGGGCATGCCATAATTATTGGATAATAAAATGGAACTATTTTGTAGATATATTTTCAGACAGTTGGTGCACAGTGACTTGTTTCTAACAATAAATAATGCTAAAACCAGAACGGCTGATAAAATAAATAAATAGAGAAAGTGGTATGGAAAGGAAAAAACAGGAGAGATAATGGGAAGTCAGCAAACGCTATTTTAATGGTATTACCTCTATTCTATTATATTTTTTTCCATAATTGTACCATTTTTTGAACAACAGGATGGAAAATTAAATGGGATTTGCATTTGCTTATTTATTATTTTATTTAAAAGTTAAGTATTCCATTTCTTGTTTTTGTGTGGACTAATTATATTTTAATGATCTGAATAAGGGAAAGAATTCGTTTTGTATTATCCCTTACCTGTGGTTTTAAAATGTCTGGCGTTCCTTCACCTTTGTTTCTATATTGTCATGACACTTGATAGCTTCTGTCTTTTGTCTTTTTCCTTTTTCATTTGTGGTATCGCATCGGATTTAACATTTTTACTCTTCAAATGAGGTGTTTCTGACATAGAACTGCAGTATGAAACATATTTGAAGAAGTCGTTTGGAGCTTATTAAATAAATGATACTTGGTGAAAACTGAGATTGAGAAATGGAAATTACTCAGATTAATTTTAGATGTAACTTTGAATGTGGTTATAAGTTTGTGATTTTTGAAAGTATATAGTATATAGAGTATACATGCTCGTACTTCATACGACATCCATGGGGTTTCTGCTGCATTCCTGCGGCGGCTGTTGTCGCTTCATCTCCAGATACTTTGCTCGGCTTTCCCCTGATTTTTCACATTTTCCTGCTGCTTTGGCTACCGCTGCTGACGTCAAGGATGCGACACTGAAATGTTCACTTATTGCGGTTTTGTTTCCATTCTTTCCTGCTGCCTGTTGTTTACAACCTGCGCACGATTGCCCCAAAGGTGTGAGATGCTGGGTGGGTGTGACTTGTGCTAGGCGCTCCTGGTTGGTCTTGGGGGGGCTCCTGGTGGGTGGGCGGATAAGTGGGCGCCGGTACGGGTTGTGGGTTGCGTCTAACGAATTCATCAGCGCGCACAAAAGATGAAGAAAAATGGCAAACTGAGGCTAAAGATGGACACGGGCGAAACACCTACGCAAGCGGAAAATAAGTTGATAACCACACCCTCCAAAGTAAACATCCCCTTTCCCAGATCTACACTCAGCGAAAAAATCAATATACCACACACATTTTAAGCTCAGAGTGTGAGTTATAGGGAGCATTGCTTTTAATTTGTCAAAACTAAAGTCCTAAAAAACAAAAAAGAAAGACTCGACGCTTAGAATACCCTTGAAGACTAGTTGCCTTTTAGCATCTATAGGATATAGTTTTCCGATTTTTGGTTTTTAATTTCATAAAACGGCTTTAATGACTGTGAAAACTTAATTTTCCAGGAATGACAAACACAAGAATTGTGCCATTTCTCCCATCGTTCCTATGGCAGCTCTAGGATAAAGTGGTCCGATTTTGATAATACTTTAAGGATAGGTTAAAATAGTCCATAAATAGTGCCTTCTAAGGCCGATTTTTGTTGCGGTGTAACCACCTCCATCTGTGCGTCATCATTGCGGAAGCTGCCAAAGCAAGGCAAGGCAAGGATGGAAATATAAATAGAGATAGAAATGCAGCACAAGTGCGGCGGACAAGTGCCCGATGATGAAGATGATGATGGTGCCGCTGCAGGTGGAAATGGGGATAGTTATGGGTTATGCAAGTGGAATGGAACGGCCTCTGTAAGGGGGATTTTCTGGCGGATGATGGGCGGGGCCTCGTGGCAAATGCATTTTCAGTGTCGCTCTCTAAGCGTCGGATGCAACAAATGTTTTTTTTTTCTTTCACCCGACAAAATGGGAGAAAAAAGCTTCACAATAAAGAAAAAAAAACTGACAAAAAAGGTTTTTCATTTAAAAAGATGCACCGCGACTAAAAATCTTTATATTAACAGAGCAAATGTCAGTCAAAGAAATTGTTTTGTTCGCATTTGGGTTTTCCGATAAATTAAAAAATAGTTTGTTTAACCGTTGGAGATAAAATTAACATTGACTTATTAATATTACTTTGAATGCTCTTTCTAAATATAAATCCCGTAAAATCTATGAGAATAATTATTATTGTTTGGAATACCGCCAAATGGGATTTAGTAAAATATGTTTTGCACATTTGGTTGCACCTTCTGCTAACAATTCTCTAGTTATATCTTAAGTAATTTTTCTCCAAGTGAGTAACTTAAGCCCCTCTCTATTCCCCTAGCCCAGCCGCCCAGAGCTTAGTAGTCAGTATCCTGTAACTCGGTACTCTGCACTTTGAACTCTGTAATTTCCCGGCCAGAGTTGACTGCAATTTGCAATTAAACTGCTGTCGACTGCAGTTCTCTTCAGGGAGTTGCTTTATTTTGGTATATTGTGCTTCTTTTCCGGAACGTAAAAACGCACATCAGTAGGATGGAAGCTTGGCTGGAGCCATAAGTTCAGTGACACTAAAACTTTAATTTGAAAGGGGCGAAAGTAGATCCTTGTGATGGGAAACAAATAACAATTTATTTCAAGGGAATTCTATAACATTTTGAAAAGCAGATATTTTTTGAATAAATATTATAAGCATTCGAAATCTTTTTAAATAAAACCAGAAGCATTGAAATTAACGTACAGAAATAGTTAAGACAAGATTGGATTTCTAGCTTCGGTGCTTGGAATACCCTATCATGCGTTTCTATTAAGCCGCTTTGTACATTTTAAATCTTTCAAATCCTAATTAAACTATATTTCTCAAGAATAAACTAAGTTTCTTTTTAAACCCCTGAGTTATGCTCAATACCTAATTTTTTCAATGTTCCCTTAAAAGTACTAGTGAAAATATATACCTTATTTGGTGGGAGATATCTCCCTTATTGAGGTGCAAACTTCGGGGCAAAATTATAATAGTCTTTGCAATGGTATACAAATTCGATGCACAAATATTTTGTTAATATGCGCTTTATAAAATCACACAAATATGCAGATTGGTAATGCTTCCACATACTTAGTAATAATCTTGAAATAATCAAGATATAATACATTAATATCATTATCATAAAAGAATTAATAATTATTCGCAAATAGATATGATAAATTTTCTGATCATCTGCTTTAAATAAATTTTAATTACAGTTCTTAACAAAACCATCAAATTTCCATACAGTTTAGTTTTAAATTTAAATTTGAAATAAAGTTTTCATGAATTACTTAAAGTTGCAAATAATGGTGCAGAGAACTGGGATTAAAACAGCTGAGCTTTTCTTTTTTGCCAAGCTTTACAGCTTGAAAGCCATTTATTTGGTTGCAGTCCCGAGCAAAAAGCTTTAAGTCCATCAAAAAGCATCCTGAGCTTGAGTTCCATTGAAAGCTGCAAGTATTTAAATCACAAACAACCGCGGAAACTACTCTCATTTTACATTTTCCTCTTCGTCCTTTCGCTTTCGCTTTCCTTTCCATTTCTTTTTGTTGCTTTCCTTTTCGTTCTGTTTGCTTTTTGGGGCCACCCATAAATCATTGCGGTTTTGTGTCGTTAAGCATACGCAGCGTTGCACAGGTTGTGGCTTCTGTGTGTGTTCTGCTGCATTTGGCAATGAAAAGCTGTTGGCGCAACAAAATTTACGACCCCCCTGTTGCTGAGTTCTCGCTTCTCACTGTCAGACGGACGGACTTAGTTTTTGTGGGAGTAACTTTGCTGTAACTTTGCCAGCAGCATCATTTGTAAGAATCTTTCAATTGACTTCGGCAGCTCAAAAAAGTCGGAGAAACAAAAGGCGAAAACTGCTTAATAGGCATTAGGCATTAGGAGAGGGTAAAACTTGGTGGTGGTAGCCAAGAGCTAAGCGAAAGCTAAGCAAGCGGAAAATATTTGATTTTTTTGCCTTTCGGCAACGACTTTCATTCAGCTCGCTGGCAGCCGAGCTGCTTGGTTATTCCATTCACTTGCCGCATAAAGGATTCTTTTTTTTCGTGTGGCGGAGGCCATGAAATATGCTAAATGGACGCGAACTCAAAACAAAAACAAACGAACCCGCAGCAGGAGCCTTGATCAACAGCTTTGGTTAACCCTTAACCTCACCCCGGGGGCAATGCAGTTCCCATATTTTCCCCGGTCTGTTTTTGGCTTTTTTTTATTTTTACGCAGGTGATTGAGACTCAGCACATTATTCATTTCTGACATGGCTACGAAGCCAGAGAAAATAAATATGCTATATAAAAGGTATGCTTTGTTAATGGCTAAGATGCGACTCCACAAATACCCCGGGGAGGTATGTGAGGATGTAATTCACGTTCGAAGTTCGATTGAATCAACCAACTAAGAGCTATATATATTATTTTATAATTAAAATACGTCGTGTTTTAAATGCTTTAAATGCTTTCTTACAAAATAGCTGGTTTTGCAATTTAAAAATCTAAAAAATCTAATTTAATAGAAATAAATAATTTGCCGGGTCTAATCTCTTTTTTTTTTGCATTCTTGTTTGGAGTTAGAATTACTCTTTCTGATAAGTCTAGTGACTACCTCGATTTGTTATTTTGATATTGTCGGCAGTGGGCAGATCGAGCTACTATATATACTATAGGTACCATACAACTTGCATTCTATTTTCACCCCATCTTCAGCGAAAAACCGAGATGGAAGATTTAAGACTCTATAAACATTGGATGGATCAACATTAGAGTCTATAGGCATGCAATGCTGTTTGTAATGGCTTCCGAGTGAATATTTGATACATCCGGTTTTTGATAAAAAACATTAGAAATATGCCAAATCTACAGTCAACAACAAGTCATCTTTTTCTTTGTTCAAATAAATGGTTATTTCGCTTGCGACACCTTAAATAATATTTTTGTTTTATTAGTTTCCTTTACGTTAATTATGCAAACTCTACATTTTGTTTTATTATTTTTTTTTATTATTTGTTACGAAACACTGCAAAATGCAGTACTTCAAGTCCTTTATATGCAAATGAATGTGCGCCTTCAATATATTTCTACTTTATAAGCTATATGCTTTAGAAGTTATTTGGTGGTGAAATAGTTATAATGTCTGCTCCTAACCCGGAGGTCCCTGATTCGATTCCCAGAATCGACAGTTCTTTTTTATAAATTTTTTTAATATTTTTTCAGTCTTGATTTATTTAGCTTTTAACAAAATTGGTACAGGGTATTTCAGATGTATTTAAATATTTATGCCATATATAACATAGTAAAAGTATCATGCTAAAAACTATTTATTGATTTTTAATGAATGTAGATTTTAATTAAAGACATATATAAGATATATAAGAGCCCTTTCTCTCAAACTGCTTGACCTTTTGTATTTTCTTTGAAAATCATCTGTAGCTTTTATGAATAACCTCCTATTCACGACCAGAAACAGATATATGGACATGCCGACTCGGCTGCTGATCTTGATCAGAAATATACACATATTCCAATGGAGGGGTTATGTCTCAAATAAAATTGAAAAAAGACAACGAACATGGGAAAATATTTAATAACTACTAACAGGGTGTTTATTGTTAAATATTGAATAATTTAAATTGTTTGAGTGAATATAAAATATTCAAGTTTATTTTTATAGGGAGAATATTATTGATGACCTTTTTTCCTGAATTCGCGGACATTCGTCCGCTTGTGTGTATTCATTTCATGTTTTATTTTGCTCTCGATGATTTTGTTTTGCTCGCCGCTTTCCGCGTTTTCCCACAGATTTTCCGCTGCCACGTGATGGAAAAGCTTGCGAGCCACAAGCGGCAGCTTTCATGCGGAGGTTTTCAAGAAAAGCTCGCCAGCATGCGGCTGCTGCGATAATTCGGCACACTTCTTCGCTTTTCTCAAATCAGTTTTCAGTTCTGCCAACAACGCCAGCTGCTAAAGTCGCACCGCTGCAGTTGCTCGGGAAAATCGCTCGGAAAAGCGCGAGCGGAAAACGCGTCCTCATTCGTCCTCCTGTCGATCGCCGTTGAGCGTTTGAAATTTGGTTTTAAACAGTCTTCTATGTTTCTGTTTTTAATCGAAAAATACTAGTTAACTACTATTAAAAATCACTAGAAAATAAAGATAATTGAAATGAAATAGGATATCGATTTCGGTTTGTTGGATCTGCCTTAATTGCATTAACTGGCCACGCCCCTTTGGTCGCTGTGGTCATGTTCGCCCTCGTCTGCGGTTGGTTTAAATATTAAGTAAAGCTTATCCTTTGTTTTTTGTTTTTTTTTTGTGGCATTAAGCAAGACAAAAAGGAATTCTGTGAGTGTGAAACGAAAATGCGCAAATTGCTTAATTGACAATTGGCCAACCAACGCTGTAAAGTAATCCAATAAAACATAAAACAAAGGCAAAACAAAGAATTGTGATGGGATGAAAATTCGAAATAGATTTCTCGGGAAATCTTATATTTAAGAACGTGACATCAACATCTTAAAATTTGTAAAGTCGTTTTTTTTAACCAAACAACCCAATTTTTATGTAAAGAAAAACAAACCTTAAAATTTTACAAGTTAAATAAATATAAATAACGATACAATTTTGAAAACATTTAGAGGAAAACAAAAATATATTTAAGTTTGAAAGTTGAAAGTAATGGTAATATAAAATGTCTAACTTAGTCGCGACTGGTAAACCATTTAAAATTGTACAAGAAATTTTAAATAAATAAACGATTTACACAGCTCACAATTAAGACTCTTCGAAATCCTTTTAGCAATGTTTGAAATCAAATTAAAATTAGTCGAAAGCTCCCAATGCCTTAAAAGTTAACCGAAACCCATCACATGACAACATATTTATGCAAACTGCCAACGACCTGAATCATGTCACTGTAAATTTCGGTTGCGGCCCATCAACTTGGATTGAAAGTTGCCGGAGACAACATCAAGTATACGCCGCGTGGCCGTACTATATTTTTCTTTCGCCTTTACCGCCGCGTCTGATTGCGCCGGGCATTGTGCCAGTCAAAGACGAATGGGCATTTGAATTTGGTTTGGTATTTGATTTTGGATCAACTACAGCCTGTTGCCAGTGTAGCAGCACAGATTGCTGGAGCACACAAAAGCCCCACACAAATTGCAAAGGAATTCCGATTGGCAAATCTTTGATTTCCCTCCCGTTTGTTTTCAGGCGTGCTGATTGCCCCAAGAGAACGTAAAATCCTGAATCCCATGTCCTGCCCTTGGCTTTCTTTTTGTTTTCTTTACGTCTTATGTACCCTTGCAAGGGGTTGTATTGTTCAGGTCTAGAAGTTTGACTTCTTTCTGAGTTGTTAGACATTTTTTTTTTTGCATTACAAGGAGATTCAAATATATATTTTTTTTTGCTTTGCAATCTGTCGACATATTCGGTTCGAATAGCATAGATTTTGTATTTTCCAAGATAGGTACATAAACCCAACTTTAAAACTGGTATATCTTTCAGCCTTAGAGGGTATGCAACGGTTAGCTCAGACTTTGTTTCTTTATTTTGCATTTTCTTGTTATTTATTTCTTTTTCTTTTTTTCGGTTTCCCATTGTGCTCCGCTCGCTGAATGCTGATTTTGTCTGATGATTTCTTACCTTAATTATTTGGTATGTGGCTGGGGCTGCGGCTTTTTGTCTTCTTAAAAATATACGAGTATTTGCATTTGGCAAATAGAAGCCAGCCAGCTGCTTATCGCTATCGTTTATCGGTTTCGTTATCGGTGGCAATATTCTAATAATGCGCCGATAATTAGCCAAAAGTCAGGCGTCGCGTCGGCTAATTTGGTAAACAGCGTCAAACTAATTAAATCACGTAGCAAATGTATAAAAACCAAGCGATCTCTCCGACCCCCATTGGAATGCCAATCTGTAGCTCTAATTCCATCCCTTTGGGACCAAGTTTTAGGCAAATTAATAGGCAAACAAGAAAAAGAAACAAAGAGAAAAGAAATACCAAGCTCAGACAAACAACAGCAATTAGGCTGGCTCACACATACGAGTATAGTAGAGGCATATATGTATGGTAACATACATAAATACATACATATATTGAAGCATTGTCCTGGGTCCTTTTATCGGCTGCACCCCACATTCTAAGGCCCATCAAAGGCTTAAGGGTTCGAATAAATTGCCTTCATCATCTTTCACTTTCTCGGTGTTTTTTTTTCTAACAACTTTTCCTTTTTGCCCGCCCGCCCTTTCAGCCAAAAAAAGTTGCTTTTAAAAACATTTCTATGCATGACACACACGACGCTGAAAGTTTATTAAAATTTCCTGTCATCTTGCGGCATTAACACACAAATAGGAAACTTCAAATGGGGTGCTGGGAATATCAAAAAGAATCTAACGATATAAAACGTAGACCTTGTACTATAGAGGCAAAGTTGCAAGATTTAAAGTAAATGGCTTGCTTTTCTGGATACCACTTGTACCTCTTATTGAATTATCTTTTCGCCTTTCGAGAGAAACTTTCAGCTGCTGAAAATCCAAAGTCTAACCAACCATAAGCCGAATTTAACTTAACTCATCCTGACTTTCAATAAGTTTCTCGAAACTTTGTAGAAATCTGTTGGTTAACTCTTCAGAGTTTGGTTGTATTTTTAGAATTGCTCTTAATTTATAGGGTCAATGTTTATGCTTTTCGTGTTAACTTGATTTTTAAATACCAAAGCCAATGGATTTATTGACAATTTAATTGAGCGTAAGCTTTTCTTTTATTTGTTTACCCAAAACTGTTTTTGCATGACTAATTTTTGCAATCAAAATTAAAACATCAATTTATTATGCATCCACTCAAAGTTGATTTAATTTTATTTGTCACTCCTTAATTGGCAATTAAATAAGTTGATTATTATGCCTGCTTAAATAAATAAATTTAGAAAATACGAACAATTTAAATCGATTTAAGTTATGTATAAAACGAAATATACAACTTGGCTAAAACTATTATTAAACATTACCATAAATGTTTAAGCTCGCACAAACAAAGTTTCGCAATTTTAATAAGCTCCAGTTAATTAAATGAATGTGGTAAAAAATATTATTTCATATTAAATTTTTAGCAAAATATATTTTATTTATAAACATGGCTTTTGCATTTTCGTTCACAACAAGATACCTTTCTTTTTAATTGGCATTCACAACTTTCCTTTCAATTTCTTTGCCATTAACCGATCGGGTTTTCAATTGATATCCTGGGGAGGGCGGTTGCTGCGGTGGCCCCTTCAAAGGACTTCGGGCTTCGCCCCCCTTTGCCTTGGTGCCTCCGCTTCCATTTCCAACTTATCCTCATCCAGCGTGTGACAAGTCATGCGATATCCTGGCAAGGACTTCAAGTGCCCGTATATAGTTACATTAACCGCACACAAATGTCCTCGTTGTTGCTAGCGTTGTTGTTGTTATTGTTGCTTCTGCTGTCCTGTCTCGTTGCTTTTGTTGTTGCTGGCTTATTTAAGTTTCAACTTCAGCTCGAGTTTCTGTTTTCAGCTTTTCTGTTGCCGTCATTGTCCGCTTAGGATAGACATTGTATTAAAGGCGGACGACGTGCTCAAGTATCTCATTCGCAGCATTCAGCGGCTCCCTCCCCCGCATTCCCCCTCATCACCCCAATCCCCATCTATTCGCATTTTCAGTTAGTTTTTGGTTTCATTAGCATAAAGAGGCTGCCAGCGAAACTTTCCCAAATTGCAGCTGCACAGCGACAAAACGGTATTAATATATATTGATTATGGGCAATTATTCCAATTTATACGAGTAGTATCCCAGTTATCCGAAAATTCCAAGCAGCTGCGAAACCGAAATTAATGTTAGTGTTATATGTTAGAATGTTCAAATTATGCTTAAATCAATTTGGAAAAACTAGCGAATCTTGTCGCTTTGTAGGGGGAAAGAAAAACATATTTCACTTGACTTGAATTTCGGGGCGTGCCGAAGTGTTTGGCATGCGAAGAGTCAGACAGTGAGGCGGTTAAGGCGAAAGAACAACCAGAAAACCCAGAACTCAGAACCCCACAAAACAAAACAAACCAAATCAAAAATCCATACTTGAAAAATAATGCAATAAATCTTTCAACGAACCTTAATGCAACGCAGTCCAAAACGAACTCAAATTACACATAAATTTCAATTGAAAAAGTCGAAAAGGAGGCGGATTCGGTGGATTTATCGTCCGACCGCTGACCGCAGACCCACGACGATAATAATTAAGGCGCACGTAGGTACTCTGGCCATATAAGCACCAACCGCAGATACCAATAGAGCGACAGATACAGCGGCAGATACAGATACGGGCACAGGCACAGAGATACAAAAACAGACCGGCCGTAGATACAGATACAACCATGAATGCCGCACAGAGCGGCGGCCACACGGGCGGCGGCGGTGGATCGATGGGCAAGAAGGGCTCCCAAATGGAGGTAATTATATTACATTTTATTTTATTCCCTAGCCCCTCTGAAGCTCACTGAAGCTGCGCATCCACAAGTTGTTATTGCC
>JAJJHY010010805.1:839518-888777 GCA_021224005.1 Drosophila setifemur
GTCATATGAGCTTGCGGTTAGCTGATGATGACAAGCATATGCATAAAGAAAGATACAAAGATGAAAAGATACAATTTTCATAGATGGCCGAGAGAGTCAATGGAGTTTACTAGCTTATATGTGTGTGTGTATGGTAATAGGGGGGAAAGTGCAGGGAGCAGGGGGTAGAAAAAAGGGGCCGAGTTAAAAGGAAAATGAATATCCAACAAAATTTCTTAGAGCAAACGAAGCCCTTTCATCTTTCTATCGGATTTTCTTGCCCAACAAGCACTAAGTTTTATTTTTCAGAATAAGATAAGGAGGGATAAATATTGATAAATATTAGTTTAAATAGGATATAAGTAATGTATTAGGTGAAGTGTGGGCAATTATTTTTTCTATTAGAACCCATACAAAAAAATTAAGTCTCAAAAATGTAGATTCCTTTATTAAATAACAAGGGTTAATAATAATGAATTATTTGCAACAAACAAATGTACTTCAAAGTTGCTTATTACATGTAATCTCATTTAATACCTAACAAATTTGAAAAAATGTTTATTTCTGTAAAATAATAATTTGTAGCTTAAACAAAATTGTTTTAATATTTGTATATTATTTATATTAGTAAATGCCTTGAATATTCGACGCGTTCTGTATTTTTTTTCTGCTGCAAAACATAGGCAAATATTTCCAAGAATTTCTCATCTCGCATTTTCAGGTAATCAAGTATTAAATTTACATTTGCCGAGAGACGAGCGCATGAAACTTTTGACATTTGGCATTTTATTGCTGGCAATTTATCACTCATACACAGCACAAGGGCGAAAGCCTTCGGGAAAACTTGAAAAGTAGGAGAAAGGCGGAAAAAGAAAATGTCAACGCTTATCATTTGTCTTGGAGTGAAAAGTGTAGCAGAGAGTGTGGGGCACCCTTCAACGCCCCCAAACCCCCCAAACCCCCTTAATCCATCAGCTGGTCAGTCGCTCTAACTGTCAGCAGCTGACACCCTATTTTTTTTTTGTTGCTTTTCCTAGGGAAAACCCCTCGAAAAAGCATAAAGCCAAAAATGCAAAATGAATGTAAAGTGCTCGGTCTTTGACAACGAAAAGCCAGTCGGGCAGTCAGGCTGTGTGGAAATTTATTGCAAACTACGCAACAAAGCAAAAAACATTATTGTAACTGTCCACCCCTAAAAATCCCCATCCCCAATCCCCATCTCCACCCCATTCCCTTCCCCAAAACCACCCCACCACACCCCACTTGGTGGCCTACAATTTATGATTAAAACAAAAGATCTAAAAATTCTTTGCGCCGCCATTTGTACGTGACCAACGAGAGATTCAGTGACAAAAGGCCGGCGGAAAAACTGCGGGGAAAACTGCGAGAAAATCTTCGGTTTGAATGTGTGTGTCTGTGTTTGTGTGTGTAAAATGCGCATTTGTTCTCTAATTTATTTCGTTTTAATTTTAATTTATTTTCATTTATTTTCCCTCGCACTCTCTCTCTCCTTCTCTCTGTATTCCCCGCTGTTTGTTCTGCTTTATTTTTGGGCAGATGAATAAACTGCCTTCGCTGACCTTGGAAAATCCAGCATCCAGCAGCCATTAAAACGCCGGAGACAGCATTAAAATTTGTGCTGCATACGCCTAGGCGCCGTGACACGTGACGGGCAAATCAAGTTGGGAAAATCAGATTTCCACGGGGCCGGGAAATTCTCAGGTGTAGCCGAAAATGGCTCGAATGGATGAAAAGCACTTGCCATTCGCCATTTGCGCTGAAAGGCAAACAGGGAAAATAGTACATAAAAGTATGGCACAAAAAAGAAATCGTGCAAAATGCCAACACAGCTGCCGCATAACAAATTCGAGTATATAGAGATTTGTGAGTGCTGCTAAACAAAAATTCATTTTTAAATATAGGTTGGGTTAGGCTAGCCAGAATAAACAGCAAATCCTCTTGAGTCGGTAGACGGTAGCGCTTTGAGCTACCGCTGGGCTAGAGAATAGCTCCGAGATCGAGGAGGAAAGCCTTGAATTCCAAAACTCTGCCCCCCGCCCTACTTCTCTTGTGATTTTCACTAAGAGTCTTGGCAAGGTCTCGATTAGATGCGAGATGTTGGTGGGAATGTTGGGAAGAGACAAGAGCCAAGGAGACTTCCTGGGAAGAGGGGGAGTTGGATTGATTCCTCCTTCTCGTCTTCTTTGCTATCGCGCTGTCTTGACTGTTGAGTGAGTAAAGCTCTCTGGAGCGCTTTACCTCGAGGCGATTGCCCCAGGATTTGCCAGGATTGAGGCTAGCAGGTTAAAGTGCTACCAAGAATTGGTTTGCTGCTGGTCAAAGAAACGGCAACCGTTTTAAAGTTCGATGAGGTCGAATCTACGGTTTTTAGAGCCGCTCAAAAAATAATCAACTTAAAAGTAAATATTAACAATTATATCAAAATAAAATCAAAAACAAAGAAAACCTGCAAACGAAGTCTGCTAAAAACATTTAACAACAATAAAAAGAAAACATTCAAATTAATGAAAATTAAGTGGTTCCCGAAATTTCGCAGAACTTCTCAAGTTCTTCTTGATTTTTCACTAATATCTTGTGAATAAAATCAAATGCAAGCCTTCAAAGGCCTTCAAATGAAATCAGAAGATCTTCCTGGGGCTAAGCTAAAAACTTGCAGCCGAAACGCCGCTAAGTAACTTGGCCAACTCCGGGGAAATACCGAAAATTCAGTGGAGAAAGTTGCAGGACTGAAACTAAGCGAAACAGAGTGGAACAAAAGCGAAACATGCTGCTGACAATAAAAACAATTTTAAACTTTCGTGGGGTGGCCAATAGGAAAAACCCCCACCCACCGCCCACCACCCAGAGGACCTCCCCAGGGACTTCAGCTAGCTGCAGCTGATTGATCCCCCACCCCCAAACAACTTTTCAAGTGTACGAGTTTATATTTTTTGGCCAAGAAGTCGGATCGAAAAAGTTTTTAGCGGGAGTGCAACTCAATCAGTTGCAAAAGTGCCCCAACTACACAGAATGTATGTGCGCACATATAAAAAAAAAACTTGTATATAAACTAGGAGAAAGGGAACGCACATTTAATTGCAGGGGGAAGGTCCATAAACATGGTCAGGATTCAGGACTTGGCTATCCGGGACTCTTAGACAATGGCAATGGGCCCTCATGAGCCATAAAAGCGTCAAGCGCGTAAATTCTCACGCAGCAACAATAGCAAAAACCACAAAAAAACGAAACGAGGAAAAGCCGATAAAGCCCTATATGAAAAGAAGGAAAGCGGGTAAAACGTTTAGTAAAATACCCTCGAGGTTGCAATAGTATTCCACTTAAAATGTTCTTGAATACAAAAAAAAAAGCCATTGAAAATTTGCAGTGAAATTAACAGTTCATTTGATTTAATTATAATTGTTTGATGCAATTTATTATTAAATTGTAAAATTACGTTTCTCTAAATATATATTTTATAGAGTCGGAGATGTCTCCTTTAAGGACATATAAACTTCTGAGCAGAATTTACAAACAAAACAATTTTTTTATAACAACTTCTGTAACTTTTGGATCCAAAAACTCGTTGAATAAAATACAATTTTCTACTTTGTTCTGTCCCACCAAGAGTATTTAAATTGTCGACTAACATTTATTCTCGCACCCCCCTTGTAATGTTTTATATTATTTTATTTTTATTTTGGTACGAGTATATAGAAGAAGCCGAAATTTATTTTAACGAGCAAAAGTTTTTGGCGCTGCCCAAAGCGAAAGAAAACGATGGAGCGAGAGGGGGGAGAGAAGGGGGGTGAGCGGAAAGTTAAGCCAAATTGAAGGGAGCCAAGGGGCGCAAGCGGAAAGGGGGCGTGGCAGGGCAATCCCTAAATGGCAATTTTGCTGCCGCCGTCGCTCGCATTTTATTAACGCGGCTAATTCCATGCATGAAGCTAACAAACGAAAAACACCATCATCCACTACCTCCCTCCGCCAGCTCCAGTGCCCATCTCCCAGAAGTCCCCTTCTTCCCATCCCCCCGGTGCTGTCAATCCAAGCCCCCTGGAAACCTCCGCCCCTGCAGTGGCTGGTCGTCATTTCTGCTTAGCTAATCTCTGGCTGCGTGCACGTAACCAAAATCCAGATACTGCCACAGCAGAAGCAGCAGCAAAAGCTAAAGCTAAAGCTACTCCCCCTGGCAGACCAACCTCCCAGAAACAAAAAAAAAAATAAAAGACACGACTTACATAAAGACCGAAAGAAATGTAGGAAGCATTCATGGGGATCGAAAATATCGAATCGAAAAATTGAAAGCCGAATTCTACAATATCCTTAATGTAAGCGTCATGGGATATATCCACAAATTTAATCGATTCATTTACTCAAGTGGAGTAGCTAAAAAACAACAGCCCGATCTGAAGCTGATCAAAAATATATATTCTATGCACTTTGTACTTTTAACTTAGAATTAAACTACTCCTTTGAAAGGGTATCAAAAACTCTACTCTTTTGGGGCAACGAGCATAGTCCGTACAAAAAAAAAATGCTGCAAAAAAGTTTTTCTTTTGCGTGCATTTCATATTTTCCAAGCAACGCCTCGAACTCGAACTCGACATGCCCCTCTCCTCCTCCCCTGGGGTGCCTGCATGAATACCCTGTAAGCAAGGCGGATTAAGAAAAGTATGACATAAAACCAACTTTTTACAAACGTTTTTTTCTTTTTACTTTTTATGCTTTTCCAACTTCTCAACTTGAAACTGAAAGAATGCTTTTTGTTTAAGATAATTTTGGAAATACATTTCACATATTGTGTGAAAATATACATATCTAAAATATTTGCTTTACTTTAATGTCATGTGGTGTTTTAGCAAAATTATAAGTTTTCGAAATATATTTCATTAGGTAAAGCTTATATATTATAAAAAAATAGCTCTTGCGATGTAAAAACAATTTCTGAAGTTATGGTCAGAAGGGAAAGTGGAATTTTTGATAGCAGCCGAGGAAGTGGTAAAAGAAGAAGCTCGAAGAAAAACCAAACAAAAAACAGAAAACAGAAAAGGAAACATTTGATGTTCGGGACACAACCTTTGGCCCCACCTCTTAATTTCCTGTGTGAATATTTCTTGTAATTTATGAAGCCAGTGGCCATGGAAACAACGCTTGAGGTGGGTATTCTTTTCTCTCTCCATATTTTTTCTTTGCGGGGGAATAATACCTCAGGCATGCATGCCATTAATTAAAATACAGGCAACGTGGCGTATACACAACATGACAGGACTATCGGTCAAACTGTAATCGAAGGATTAAAATTGGCGGTTAAAGGGGGTTGGGGCGAGTGAAGGGGCAGTCTGTGAGTGTCAAGTGGAAAATCGGGAAAATACTGTGTAGAGCAGGAGAACTAAAAACTAATCTGCATCGAATGTGTGATTGCTGCGGGGAAATTACCTTCCTCTCGCACCTCTCCCTCTCTCTCTATGGACATTTCTCCATCCCTGCCCCCGCACTCGATTTGTTTCTCTAATGCCAGTGGCAGTAATTTTCCATGGAAATCTGCACTTGACAGCAGCAGCTCAGCTCAGTCCGTGAATTTGCATGTGAACTGTAAAATGTGAATGGGAATTCGAATTTCAATGGAAATGGAAATGGAACTGCGACTCTAAAATGCATATCGCTGGGTTGGCAAAAAGCCAATCAAGAGTATTACCCAACATTTGAGTTTGATAATGCATATAAATAAATCTAAAATATAATTAGTTAAAACTAAATATTTACTTGTAGCATCAGGGTTAAAAATGATCTAAATATTTAACTAACTAACATCAACAACATTTCTGCAACCATCTTTGCCATAGCTTAAAAAATTAACTCTCCCATTTCGGTTCATTAAAATTACACTGATAAAATACAGGCAAGGAAACCCAATCCACAAAAATGTCCCCGAGAAATTATATTTTAATCATTTGACTTCACTTAAACTCTTATGAGATAATTGGGACTAACTCGACGGGAAAAGGAGAAGAAAATTTAATTGGGATCGCCGGATAATCCAAACGGCTAGGCTCTTCCCTCTACCGTACTCAGCAGATTTTCACAGTCTCCTTGGCAGATGTCCTGCTGCAGGTGCCACACATGCCGCATGCCACATGAGCACAACAATGTGATTAAAACGCAATTTGCAGCCATTTACTTTGAGCATAAGGCGACGCAAAATGCTGAAAAGCTTCTGTGAGCTCCAACATTTTCTCACTATTGCACTGAGAACAATTGGGATTGTTATTGAAATTTAAATAAATATTTCTTTACTTTAAATATACGACTATCAATGATTGAAATACGTGGCAAAATAAAATTTAAAATACAACAAAATATATATTAATATATTAATTTAAAATATTAACATACTTATTTTTTTTGAATGTGCATTGGTGTTGATTTTGAGATGGAGTCCCGACAAGGAGTCTGCCAACTTGCGTATCCTTGTGACCTTTTCCTTCTGCGTGTGTGTGTGTGTGTGTGTATGATTCGTACTCGTTGAGTGTGTGCAAGTGTGTATGAGTGTGTGTGCTGCACATTTGCTGCACAACATTCATTTCCGCTTTAAGCTGGGAGAATAAAAAATTTGTATTATGCACCCGCTGCCTGCCTCGAATGGCAAATGATTATCACAATGGCGAGATGATGATGATGATGATGATGAAGGCCGAACAAGAGCAGCAGGATGTCGGCAGGATGAGTGTGTGTAATTTGTGCAGAGGACTCACTCAGTCACAAACAGTCAAGTGCCTTGTTGGGGATTCAAATAACAAACAACTCATAGTTTTTAGTTGGCGAATTTTTGAAGCCGTAAACAGCAGGTGTTGGAAATTTAAAAATATAAACATATAAAATAAAATTTTAGTAAAACAAAATAAAAAAAAAGCAAAAAATCAACATTCAACTAACAGCCACAGTTAACTATAATATTATTTTAATATACCCTTGTACCATAAGTTAAGCTTTCTTTTTCGTTTTAATTTTGAATTTTATTCCCAAAAAAATAATCAATAAATTCCTTAATAAATAATGTTCAGATTTTTTATTTATCTGACAGACAGACATTTTGCAAAATGTATCTGAACATTTATTTGAGTGTGCATATCCGTCTGAGCAAAAGATGGATGATGAATGATTGATGCTCGATTTATATGAATGTTCCGCACTTTGTTCGCTTGTTTTTGGTGGGGCTGCACTTAAAAGCCGCACCGAAAATCGGCGAAAACCGTCGAAATGCAACATAACTTCAGCCGGGAGCAAAGGGCGATAAAGTGCCAACAGATTTGAGTGCTTCCCCCCAAAATAGGGCATCCTAAAATACTTCCGAGGGTGTTCTGTTAAATATGCGGATATAAAAACGTTTTTTTATTTACGTGGATGTTTGTATAAAAAAAAAGAACAATAATTTTACAAGTACTAGAAAATAATAATCAATTGCAAAAACAGACTCATATATTCCACTTTGTGGACTTTCACTGGATGAAAACTTCTGAAGCCACCCTCGCATGTGGGTACGAGTGGTTTTCTCCAGCATGTGGCAGTGCGTTTGTGCCGCTTCGTTAGTCTGACAGCTTTTCGTTTTTGGATTCGCCTGGCTGCCGGAGATTCCCATATCGAATGATGCCAGGCATTTCCATTTGCAGTCCCAGCCTCCGCCCTATGCTCGAGATATGTGGGAGTCCGGAAAACGCAGATGCGTTTGTGCCCGGCCCTTTAAGATTTAATTAATTCAACGAATGTTTACCCACGCAATGAAATCGAACCGCAAATTATGCGTGCTCGAGTGCAAGCAGTAAATCAAATGAAATGCAATTATTTAAAAATTGTTTTATAAATAACACCAACAGTTATTTGATAAAACATGCCGCATCGGTAGCAAAAACTGCCCCTCGACGGTGGATTTTGTGCGTCTACGGGCCACCGCACTCAAAAGAAATCAAATCAAAACACACAATTAAAACAAGAACTCAAACGAAAATAGAAAAAAAAACAAAACGATCCGCTCGATGGTGGACTTTGCACATCCGAAAGCCATCGCAGCGAAAATCGAAAATGAGAACCCAAAATAGAAGGATAACTCAGACGTTCGAGTTGAGCGTGCGTACGAACTATCAATTTTACCCACATTTATGGGACGCATTGAGGTCCATTTTACCATAACTACACAAATATGTCATTGTAAATAAAATACTTCTCACTCGTGGTGTTATTTGAAAATGCGAGAGAAGAGATACAAATAATTATAAATTAAAAGCCCACTATTCAAGCTCACTCTCAAAATTAAATATTCTGGCTGGAGCTGTGAAGTACGATGGCGATGACGATGACGATGACCACGTCCAAGAAGAAAAAGAAAGACCTCAACAAGTATCTCGTAAACCCACGTGTACCAAAGTCGTAGATCTCATATGTACTCATATAAATATGTTATATCCAATCTCAATAATTAAAAAATAAAAATTTAGTATTCAAATCAATGCGCGGAAATGAGATTCTAGTAAAAAAAAATAAAACGAGGAGAACCACCACGGCCACCTGCGACGCGAGCGAAGAATCAGCTACCTGTTGTGATGTCGTGTGCATCTATCATCCAATAATTATAGTCATAAATAAAAAATCAAAATCAAAATAATAAAATAAATCAGGAAATATATTGGAGTGGCATGACAGGATCCATTGAAAAATAAAATAAAAATAAAAAAAAAAATACCATTCAAAATTATACTCAAAAAATAAAGGAAGGAAGACGACTGTCGCCTGTGATGCGAGTCAAGAGACTGGCAAGAAAGCTACGAAAATTTGAAGAGGTAAACAGTCTGAGCCTACTTGGTTTCGATATCAAAGGATTTTAAATATGTCTATCGATTATCGATTGTTGTGAGTAAATTTTAAAGTGACCGAATTTCGACTTTTCTATAATTTCAAATGTCTGCTATAACGGGCTGCAGAGCAAGAAAAATATTAAAGTAATCTTCAATAGAATTTGGAACAGAAACTTATCTACATAAATTGTAGGAATAAATACATCTATCATGGTTTATTCATCTTTTACTTTTTATGTCTATGAAAATCGGAGTTTCCAAGAACTCTCTTCAAACACACACAAAATCAAGATCAAAGTCTTTCTAAAGTATCTATAAATTATCTTAAAACTCATGACTTTTAGTTATTATTATACGGAATAGTCGGAATCGAAAAGATTGGAAAAATACCTTCGGTTATATTTAATATTAGATTCATTTTTCAAATAAGACCGATTAAAAATAACTAATTCCTAAGGATCGTACGTATCTATTCTGTAGGGTATTCAAAACTTCGATTCCCGCAGCTTATATATACAGACTTTATAGAGTCGGCGATGTCTCTGGTGGAAATTATAAAAACCAACTGTATGGGTATAAAGTATATTATATGTTTTTTAAACAGGACTCATAAATCCAAGTCCACTTCACAATTTATAGCTTGTTAAAGAAGAGAAGGCATTGAATAGTTTTCTTCTTATTATTTGCTACCCTTTAAAGCTCATGCACACTCAATAGCTATATTATTTTATGAGTGCACAAATGCAAAGGAACAAATAACGAAGATCGAGTGGAATTTGCATTCAAATTTCAAGTTTCAAGTTTATGGCACAAATTCGCTCTAGTTATTATGCTTGGGTGCGTGTTTGATGGTATCAGATGCAAACAGAAACTTTCATCATCAAGCCAAAAACTTTGACATTTGGTGTTGGTGCGGATTCTGTTGCCGGAATCTCATATATTACCTGCATATCAGGAGCTCAAAACTTTGCTCGACGCTGATGAGCTGCAAGCTTAAATAAATTGTTGGGGCACGCGCAACAATATCGCGCATACGCCACGTGGCACCCACGAACAAGCAGCGTCGCACATGTCATGCTGCGATGGAAGTAATAACGGTGTACCATACGCCAAACTACAGCCCAAATTTAAAATTTTCGATTAGCTTGTGCATATTTAAGGCATGACTGGTGAAATTTCATTTTAAAATAGCTTCCCGGGAGCTGCAGTCTTTAAGAGTGGGATTGAAACTGAAGCTGGGAAGCTGGAAGCTGACATCTCTGCGCTACATTGTCAGCTTTCCTTGGGCAAACACTCGAACCGCCTCAATGGAGCTCTTATCAAAAAAGCAAACCAATACCGACAACAAACTGAACTCTGCCTTTTCTTCTCCTCTTTGGTTGTAAGCGAGCTCAAATGCAAACACCACCCAAGGCCAAGAGAGTCGAGTGAATTCAGTTCGGTTCGTGAAGCCCAAAAATAAATACGAGTAGAGGGAAAATGATACGGAAAAAATATTTATATAGCCTTTGCAATTCGCTGTTTAAATACCCTTATATCATCTCTATTCACACTGGTTCTTTCAAAGCACTTCAAAACTGTTGTGTGTTTTAGTCGTTACCAAAACTATTTGGGGTCTTGGTTCTTAGCCAAACTTTTTACGATATATTCATAATTTAACAGATGCTTCTAAGAAAATTATATTCGATTTTTTCAGCTATAAAAATATAATTTAAAGCCGAAGCAAAGTTGATTTTACTTTCAAACTTATTCAATGAAAATCTTTGTACATACACTTTTGATTGAGTATATTATTCTATCGTTATTCTGTTGCGGTATTAATTTATTTATTAATGCATTTAATATTGCTTAGAAACTTTGAACTCATTGTTCTAACCATCAAAAATAAATAAAAAACATAGGATAGCTATATGATTCATATTAGTGAAAAATCAAGAGCACTCCTTGAAGTCTATATAAAAGCGCTAACTAAAAATTGTTCCTTTGAATTTTTTGGTAGTAAAAAAGTTGGCATCTATATCTGTGTAAACAAAAAAGACTCGAATGAAATTGCAGCATTGTGTTAAGTCGCTCAGCCGCAGGATTGCTGGCGAGGATTTTCGAAGGACGACAGCAGATTCAATTCGCTGATTTGAAAGGAAACCATAAATCAGGGAAGCTTTCATCTTTCCGTTAAGGCATTACAAATGCACTTTGACACTCTTGCTCATATGTATTATATTTTACTCATAGAGTAAAAGGGTTATGGGATTCGTGTAAGAGTATGTAACAGGGAGCAGGATGCGTCTCCGTCCCGACAAAAAAAAAAGTATTAATCAGCAACAAAGAATAAACACCTTTGAAGAAGCGCCGTTTTTTATATGCTGACTTTTATAAACAAGTTGGTATCAGATTTGTATTTTATTGTGAAAAAATTATTATGGTCAATATATACTTATCACACCGATACTTATATGTCAGCAAAATGAATTAAAATTAACGAACCCCTTAAATATCCAATTGATTATTGATTCGTACTGCCGCTGTATTTAATTATTTCCGCAAAATTGAAACTTGTATTAATTAATCCTTGGTAATCAGTGGAGTAACGGGTATCCAATGGTCGGGGCACTCGGCCATAACGTTCTTTCTTGTATTTATTCCTCTGTCTGATTCACCTCTGACTTTTGCTGCCGAAAATCAAACAACAAATCAAAGAAGCCCCAAGGTATGGTGCCCCGATTTTGTTTTTTTTTTTTTTTTGGGAAGGAAAAGGAAAAAAGATCCGAAATCCGCACAAGGAGATGCCATTTGATAAACATTATTGTA
This sequence comes from Drosophila setifemur, assembly GCA_021224005.1. Taxonomy (NCBI): domain Eukaryota; kingdom Metazoa; phylum Arthropoda; class Insecta; order Diptera; family Drosophilidae; genus Drosophila; species Drosophila setifemur. Next base: position 851,152 of record JAJJHY010010805.1, read on the forward strand.
CATGTCCGACAATTTTTCAACAACAATCGGAGCGTGCCCAGGCATTTGATTGATATCAAGTAGTCGGTGGGCGTGGCAGTTTGTTGGGAAACGATTTAAGGGGATATAAATGACAAAGCATTTCGCTTTTGGCAGCTGCAGAAGTGATTGATTTTCGACAGGCGCGGAAACGACAACTCAGGGTTGCTTTTCGTTTTTTATTTCTTTCAAGCAAAAAAAAAAAAAAAGAACAGAGAACGTGGAGAAAGTAGAGAGCTCGGAGAAAGCTGTTCGTGCACATTTAATTGCAGCAGCCGGAACTCGCACAAGCGTTAACTCATTTCACATCTGTGGCCGCCAATCGAATCCAATGGATTCCGCTCAACTTCAAATTCATGCTCATTCGCAAAAATTCCAGCAATTCACACATTTTATTTCACCGGATGACCCAACAAAAAAAAGTGTGTGGAAAACTTATTTTTAATGCATTAAAGTTTCGATTAAATGGTTTCCAACAATTTATTCTATAGATATATTATTTATATAAATAATCTCTTTGTCCTGACTGAATAACTCACTGTTTGGCAATCATTGCATTGGGATTGAGGGTAATGTTTATAAATTCCAGAAAAATACACAAGGTTCCTTCAATTCGACCTCCAACTATTACTTTTCACAATTAATTAGTAACTTAAAACATTAAAATTTTCATTTCTAGCTGTCTTTAAAAAATCCCCATAATTCTTTAAAGCAATTTCAAATTAATTGATTTATTATTATTTAATTGGCATTCTCTTGACACTCTCGATTGGAACTCCCTCTTAAGTGTGAATGTATCTTCTATTTTGATTTGACCTGGGGTCAAAAGATGAATAAGAGAAAAACAATAAATAATAATTGTAATCCCTTCAACTTCGAGCAACTTGATTTCGGCACTTTATGATTTCAGATTAAACAACTTTAAGTCATTAATTACTTTAAATGGCAAACACATTTTTATTTGTATTCATTGTGCATTATAGCAATTAAAATCTATTTTCTGAAGAAGAAAATAAAGCAGATGATATAAGCTAATTTGGATAGTTCAATCAAAGTATTTAAATTACTAACCCAGTCTTAAATTATTTAATTGTGGGGATAACGATAATGATTATGATTGGGTTTAATTTTGCAGCCAGCTTTTAATTATTATCAATTATATTTTTATCAGAAAAAAATCAGTGAAATGAGACTATTTCGATTCACGCCTTTTAATTATGTTACGCACAAACTTTTTCGAGAGGGCGACAATTTATCAGATACTTGTATGCATTAAGTGTGTTTCCATACAAATATGACAGATGCTCCAACGGATGCGCAGAGACAAATTTTGCCCTTTTCCCACTATAATCATCATCATTTGGTTGGCCATGGCCAAATCATCATCATCATCATCACCATCGGGAGCATCATCATTAGTCCGTGTCCAGTTTGACTGTGCAACTTCCGGTTGGCGTCTTCCGTTTGTTTGATTGCTTTTTCACAATGTGCGTGACCGATGGTCGACGGAGTGGAGTAAACTGGGCCATCCCTGGCCAGGAATTGATTGAGCTGTCGGGCTGCGTATCCATCGACCGACTGTTTGTCTTTCTCTCAGATCCTTGGGCCGAGTCCATGCTTCCTTCCTCTCGCGTCGCATAATTAATTTGGCCATTCAACATTCACCAGTCACCATTGCAGAAAACTGTGTTGCGAGATTGCCCAACAATGCCGAATAAGTTGGCCATTAAGGAATCGATATCATTTGAATAAATCGAATGATTTATTCATCCAATTTTATTTGGGAAAGCTAAACAGAGAGGGTCACAAGGGGATATTTGCATATATTTCAAGTGATATTCTAAAGGAAAGAGGAATTAATTCTGGAACAAAAACTAAACAAAACAACACTCTGTATTATTGTATTATTTTTAAATAATTAAAATAATACTTAAGCTAAAAGTTAACAAACAAAAATCATATTTTGTTAAGTACAACTTTACAAGGCAATATTATTTATTCTGATTCATAAATTAATGCTCCGCAAGGGTATTCCAAATTCGGTACTCGATCTTATTCCAATTATTGAGCTGTGCGAGAAAAGTTAACTATATACAAATGCTTGAGTTAATTCGTATCTCCGTCACTTGGCATTGACCATGTCCATTGACCATGTCCTGCTCTTATTCCTTATACTTTTTCCCACTCACAATGCAAAGGAGGTTGGCACTTCTCAACGCACTTGCCTTTCTTACATTTTGTCATTCCATATGGTGATGAGTTTGATTTTATGTCCGGCACATGGATGGTTCCATTATGCATTTTACGATCGGCTGTCAGCCTTCTTTTGGGGGCGTGGCACTTATTAAAAGGCGCCCATCAGCTCATGGAAGCTCATGTGGCGGTGATTAAAGAGGGGTCTTTGATCTGAATCAGAGTTTCTTCTAATACATTATTGATACCCCTCTCTGCTCTACTTCCATGCGCGTTTTTGTGTCGCCATTTGAGACATTTTGGCATCAAGTTTATTTTGTACGGATTTATGGGGCAAAAGCGTTCTCTTTCCCGTCTCATGCAAATTTCTATGGCCACTCGAGGTGGATGTGGGCAATCGGGGAGAAATCGAGAAGACTGCGGCTGAAAATGGGCGTTGGGGGGCGTGGCAGGGACCTAAATCAAGTTAAGTGCCTGGAAATGGCAATCAGCTCGGAATAATGGCGATTATATACATATGTATGTGTGTATATGGATATGGATATTCGCAGAATATAAATGCGCATGCCATAAATGGATATATGATTTCCACGATGGAGATGTCAAGAAGGCAAAGACAAAAATGATATAGTATCGTATGTGGAATATATATATTTCAGGAGGTTAAGCCTGGTTTTTGGGTAGATAAACGTTTAATTGCCTTGTCTAGCATGGGTTGCAGATTTGAGTGAAGATTGAAAAGTTTAGAGAGATCTAAAAATGGTATTTTTACAAGATAATTTTCAAAATCCTTAAAAAATACATTCTAAAATATTGAGAATTTAAAATGATATTTATTCGGATCAAACCCTCAAAGAAATTTTTCCCATTGATAATCACTAAATATTGCTATTATTAAACAATTAAAAGTACCAATTTATAAGTATCTATTAAATATAACTTTATAACTAGCTAAAAGGTTTATGAGTTCCATTTTTGCGAGTCATAAACTGGCGGATTTGAATTACCTGTTTTAAAAGGGAGTTGCTAAATGAATTTCTCAGTCTCATTTTCTATGCCATTTGTCTGCCGCTGCGGGGTCACAGGGAGGAGTGAAAGTGCACAGAGAAAATGGGGAAATGTAGCCAGTTGTTAGATGCAATTTCCAGATTTGTGCGTGCACAAAATCCCCCTCCCCTACCCCGCCCATGTGTGCGCATAATTGAAGGCCCGAACCCCCTGAACCCCCTGAACTCAGACCTCTTTTTGGCGCCCCTTTATAATTCCGAAACGTGCCGGGGAAAAGCCAATTTGCTTTTAGGCCAAATCAAGCGTTCCTCAAAAGTATGAAACCAACAAACAAACTGAAACGGATGCAGAAACAAACAAACTGAAACCGAAACAGAACCGAACAGAAAACAGTGGACGGAAAATAAAATAAAACAACAAAAAATTAAGCCGGCAGGAAAAAACAACATTGCTGTCCTGTTGAAAATGGGAAAATGAAAACTGTAGAAAATTGCAAAATATTTGGAAGAGGAACGTGACAACCCCTCGAAAAATTCTCTCTGACAATCCCACGTTCTTGGGCCAATTTGCGACAGGTGCTCCAAAAGGATGCCAGGACACAAGTCTGCTCAGATAGGAATAATAAAGCATGCTAAAATAAACTCAAATCCTGTTCCGTTGTACATGGAAAATTAGTTTCCAGCACTTTTTAAATTTCACATTTTTTTGGAATTTGGAATATTTTAAAACCTTAAATTTCATGATTCAAATTAATACATATATTTTTTCTTAAACCTTATAAAAAAAATTTACAATACAAATTAGTTTTAGCCAATTTAAGATAGAAATAATTTTACTATTTTTGATTAGAGTAAGCAAAATAGATTTAAATAATTTGTTACTTCCCTAGGTAATTAAAATGCATCACAATTTTTTTTCTCTGCACCCTCCGATTGGAAAAATCCTTCGGCAAATTGTTGTGTTAACCGCTGGTCTACGTGAATTGTACACAAAATGCTGCGAATAGAAAATCGAGAATAGAAAACAGTCGGTGCTGGCCTGTGGGCGGTGGGCGGTGGGTTGCTTAGTAAAAAGTGAAAAGTGGGTGTGGCCAGCTAAATGGCCAGCGCATGCAGCACGCAATCGCTGGCGGACACTTCCGCAGATAACAAATGGCCCTTGGAGACAAAGACAGCGTAGTTAACTCAAAAATTTGCTTGGCCAACGAAGAAGCCCTACCAAAAACCCAAAAAGAACTGCAAAAGTGAAACCTGGGTCACGCGATTTAACAGAGTGAATTTATTTTTAGACGTCCTTTTTAGCGGGGGATAATTATTACGTGGCAAAGTAACAACTTTGTTTGCCGAGGGGTCAACATTTTTTGGCATTCATTTGAGTTTCTGGAATTTAGATATAGGTACCGGCCATTTTTTCGAGCGGCCTTCATTATGCTTCTTAAATAGTTTATAAATAAAAAAATACGTTTTTATATATACATTAAATGCTTAAAATAAGGTATAAAATTATTAGTCTGTTTACTTATTCTCTTTGTTTGGGCTTCTAAAAATTATTTACATATTTATTATTATCTTTAAACAAAGTTTGTTGTTCACCTACATTTTACCATTTCTAGATTGGATTTACACTAATTTAATAACCCTTATTTTTATATTTTGTATTCTTGAAATATATTATAAGTGAATATATTGGATGGTTTTAAATTAAATATTATTAATTGCCTCTAGCCGTACAATCTAGGTATATATTTAATCTTAAAAAGTTTGTATCGCCTAAATGCGTAGCACTGAGCGGCTTTTATTATTATTGGCCCGACGGCCTATCGTTTAGACGTGTTTAGAGCCGTTTCCATTTGAAATTCCCACACACGTGTCCAGCTGCAAAGCACCTTCGGGGCCTCAAGGACTTCCTTTCTCCGTGCGCGTGTGAGTCCTGCGCGTGTGTTCGTGAGAGGTCACGTGCCTCCGTTTAGTTTGCATATCGCATATCGCACATCGCACATCGCACACTAAACTCTCGAACTTGCCGGCACGCACCCCGGGCGTTTGGTCAACTTTTGCTACTTTGGCGACCAATCCCCCTCCTTTGTTATAGTTTCTTTTTCTGTGATGTCATAGGAGAAGTTTATTTTGGCCTTTCAGCTTGCTTTTTTATCTGGCTATTTTCGATGGCTAATGACGGAGGCAAACACTATAGTTGACCGTTTTGATTGGTTTTTTTTGTCGGGGATGGCGAAAAACAGCGCGAGCTGTCATAAATCAGTCAGCTGCAGTCCACGTGGCGTATGCGCAATGTTGACGCTTTACTTTCCAACTACAATTAGCAGGGCTCAGGGAGATTCATGGGCGGGGTATTATTCCGAGGGGTTTCGATGAGCAGATGAACCACTGGACAGTGAGCTTTTGTTATGCTCAGACCGATGGCGCCGCACTGTGGCGACATAATATATTAAATGCGAAGCCATAGAATGATGCATTCAAATTGTCTTTTCAAAAGTATAGAAAACGATGAAACTTAATTGAGAAAACATTATCTTAAACATGAAAAGTCAGAAGATAAAGATAAAACACTGCAAATAGAACATTTGCTCTCAAGCCGCTCAATAGTTACATATAATTGTTACATACAAATACAAATTTATTTGCCAAGAATTAATTATCTTGATAAGCACCAGATTTAAGAATGCTAAAGATTCATTTTTTGTAACACTCCTATGTCAGGTATGGGATTTGTGGTCCCTTTTTTTAAGGATATGTCAATCAAATCATATAAATAGAATAATCTTAAAAATATCTTAAAAAGTTATGAATTGTGTCGGAATTTTCTTTATGTTTTTGAATATACTTGTAGTTTTTGTAATGTTTATTCAATGCCTATTATTAATGAATATTGTAAAATAAAGGATATTTTTTTAAGACATTAATGATAATTGTAATTGCCTATATCATTATATACTTGTAAATATATTTTATCGCTTGTTTATATTTTATTAAATGTATAAATGTATTTTTTTATTAAATACAAAACTCTAATCAATATTACTTTTTAAAAACTTACAAAACAAAAGAAAACGTTCACGGGTGTACAAATTAAATTCAGATGGGCAAAGTTTATATCTTAAATTTGGGAATCAATCAGAATTAGCACTCTCTCAATTATTTTTCCCCATTTTTTTAATTCATTTCGAAGCAGTGTGCATTTGGTGCACACGTGTGTCCATTCATCTATTTGGCCAGCAGTTCCACAGCTGCGGAATGGCATGGCGTGGCACGGCCTGAGTGTCCTGTCCCAACATGTCCTTCGGCTGATGTCAGAGAAGCTTTTAGTGGCCACAAATCACAGCGGACCCGCGAGCGGGAAATTGGTGAAATTTTTTTCGCAAACAATCCGAGATTGTTAAACGCGTCCCAGCTGCGCGAACAAAGCCGTTGTTTGCCTAGTTCGTAGAGGGGGCGTGGTGCGCCTACTCACACACATACAAACACAAACACACATATATAAAATAACACACAGCCCCACAGAACATTGTGAAGAGTTCTCTCTGCCCGCTCATTATGTTGCCCCTTGGGGCATTATTCATTTATGCATTGCCAAAGGCGCGTCAATAAAAATTTTCCCGCTCATTAATTTTTAGACCCTGTACCCAAAGGGTAAAGGGTATATTAAGTTTGTGCAAATGTATGTAACAGGCAGAAGGAGGCGTGGCAGACCCCACAAAGTATATATATTCTTGATCAGCATGACGAGCTGAGTCAATATAGCCATGTCCGTCTGTCCGTCCGTCCGTCCGTCCGTCCGTCCGTCCGTCCGTCCGTCCGTCCGTCCGTCCGTCCGTCCGTCCGTCCGTCCGGATGAACACACGGATCTCAGCAACTGTAAGAGCTAGAGGAACCGTATTACCAGTGTAGATTCTTCTAATACTGAGTAAATCGGAGTTTATTTTTTTAAGTCGGTGCCACGCCCACCGCCTCCGCAATTTGTATTTGAATTTTTGAACTGCCCTGCACTGCACAATTTTCAAGCTAAAATTTTTTAAAAATACCCATGCAATTGGAGCATAGATTTCTACCGATCCTGAAAATTTCATCAGGATTGGTTAATTAGAAAGCGCACAATAAATACCTAAAGTATACAGGCGCTAAACACAAAAAATCTGTTTATTTGCGCAAACAAACGGTAAATCGCTTGCGTTCGGTGGTTGATTTTTCTCGGAAGTGTCGCTGCAGCTGCGCTGCCACTACCTTCATATACATATGTATGAATGTGTGCCTTCAATATATTTTTACTGTATTAGCTGCCGGTTCAAAAAGTTTGGATTTGTCGAATGGTTACGACGTTCGACTTAAAACGCGAAGATCTTGGGTTCGAATCCCAGACCGGACTCGGTGTGAATATATATTTTTTTTGTTTTTTTTTTATTTTGCCTAAAACCAAATTTGTACAGGGTCTGTAACAGTCGGGAAACTCGACTGTAACGTTCTTACTTGTTATTGTATACTTTTTGGGGCTTTTGCGCGAACAAAGTCGCTGTGCATTGGTATTGGTGTTAGTGTTTCTGTGCGTGTGTGTGTGTGTGTGCGTGTTAGTAATTAAGCTGAACAAGGACACCGTTTCGGGGAGAAGGTGGAGGAGGGGGCGTGGCCCCCAAGGGTTGCAAAGTTTAATTAAATGAGCGGCCAGCGGCAAATCGCTGGCATAATGGTTATGATCCCAATCCCGATGTCCAGCATAATGACTACGGCATTAGAAGCTTCGGCTACATGGCTACAAATTTTCAATAATTTTCTTAATCAATACAAAAAAAAATACAAAACACGAATCAAAAGCTTAAAAGCAATTTAAAACGCGAATTAAAAAAATTGCAATTATTTGGAAGTTATATGCAACCATCTTCAATCTTATCTTTGAATAAAAAAAACCTTAACTTAATACGCGATCATTTATTTTCTTGAGTGTAGTCTAGCATCGTTTTCTCTGCGGTTGCATTTTGCCCAAATTCCGGGTCAGAAGATGCCTGCGAACCCATTAATATCCCATTGAAGTTGCAACTAATTAAGAGGAGGGGCTGGTGGGCAAAGACGCAGCCGCATAAATGGATTCTCATTAAAAATTAATTGAAACACCGACAGAGACATTAAGGATCTGTTTGGCAGTGTGAGTATGTGTGTATGTGTGTAAGGGGGGCATCCTGTACATGCTAAGCTCTCTTTTGGCCCATTGCCAATGTTCAATTTGATGGCCAAAACGGAATAGTAACGTATTAAAAGGCCACTTGTCGGAAATGATACAAAATCATGCCAAAATGTTTCTATCCATGGCTGCTATACGTCGAAGTTCTTTTAGGTAATTTCTCTTTCAATATATATTTTTATGTTTATTTTTTATTTATTTATTTATTTATTTTTGACCCGCAGCTTGAAGCAAATTTATGTCCAAAAAATGATTGACATCACGTCAAAATGGATCTAATCGTAAATCATTTTAAATTGAATTTGTTAAACCTTTCAATTTAATTTATTTCCCCGCGCACCATAAAAACTTTTCGTATATGTCTACGCTGAAAAAAATTAAAAATTTATCATATTTTCTTTGAATAATTTATTTATTTTTAAAATAAGAATTTATCAGTTTTATTTTGAATTGAAAATATCAAAGAACCCAAATAAATTGCTGAATACATATATATGCACTTATTAAATTAATTGTGATAGTTCAGTTTGATATGGAGATGGAGATCTCAAAAACAATGATTCAACTAACTTTTAAGAAAGTAAAACATATATCCCCTCCGAGCTGGATAAATCCAACTTAAGGATGTTGAGCATGTGCAAGCTGAAAATGATTTATGGGGCTCGCACTCAATTGCCATAATTTAAATGCAAGCGAGAGACCAAAAAAAAAGGACGAACAAAAAAAAAAAACAGAAAGGACGAATATATGTGAGGTCACGTTCCCACAAAGGAAAAAAGGAAGAAAACTTAACAAAAAAAGAACTGCATTCGGAATGAGAATAAATTTTTGGTGGGAACTAAAGGGAAAAACTTTTGAAGTTCATGTTTGCTCTACTTGAATTTAGTTAATTGAAATAAGTTACTTACGTTGAATATTTGTTTGGCAAATATTATTGAACAATTTTGGAAATGTCCTGTCGTTCGCGTTTTATTCTATTTGATCGCTCAGTAATTGGCTAAATTGTAAATTAATAATAGAAACATTTACAAAGCAGCCGAATTACGAATTCACATATTGTGGCAATTAGGTAAATGAAGGCCTTATCAATATCAAAAATTTTAAAATAGTTGTAATACAATTAATTAATTATATAACTATTCTACAACTGTTTATGGACTTGTACCACTTCGATATTGTTGTCCACTTAACTGACAAAATTCAATTCCAAGGGCTGTACTTTGTTGTGCCTCTGCAAAATCCTCTTCTCACCACACCAAACCGATGTGCTTATCCCTTTTTCGGCTAATGAAATGCATCGCAGCCAAAGGACGAACGTACAAACAAGGACTCACAGGCAATCACATTAATCATTGTGTCAATTAGGTAAATGGAAGCCTTCGTTCTTAATTATCCTTGCTGTGTGTGGGGCATTAATATTTACTGGAGACAAAGCGAAAGAGCGAAGGGAATGCAAAAGAGTTCAGCTGCGGAACAGGACGCGGCAGGACGCGGCAGGACATCTGCTGCAGCGCTGCTCCTGCTTAACGAAATATGCAAATTGCCTAAAAGTATGCCACAGACAATGGCAGGCGAAACAAACAACAGCATTTCGCAATTAGTGCAACTGTCAACAAGACGACGACGACTGCGACTGCAACTGCGACTGAGACGAGGTCGGGTAAGGAGAAGGCGGATGGGCAATGGTGGGTGAAAGGTCGCTGGGAAGAGTCGTGCCCGCCATGACCAATGCAAGGCCATGTCCCATCAACGCCATTCACTCGAGCCGCCCTCCTCCGCCGCCGCTTGGGGTCTCCGGTTCCCTGGGTCTCCGACTCTCCGGTTCTCCGGTTCTACGCTTCTTCGGTTCTCCGGCTCTCCAAGCTGTCAGGCCGCTCATCATGTGGCCTAAGTGCCTTCTGGGATATCATCCGACCCGGCATTCCGACATGCCCCATGCCTTCCTTACCCTTCCGAGCAGCTCAGCAGCAGGCACTTGAAATTTAGGCTCCGGCACAAGATAATTTAAGTTAAAAATCAAAACAAAACAAAGCAAAAACTTTTCAGACATTCTTTGGTTTTGTGCCGGCATGGAATTGGAGCGGAAAGAAATTATTTGCAGAATTAACATGGGCCTTCTCCTCGAGAAGCTTAATTGGGGAACCCTTGTCCGGGAAAATCCATGCCTGGCAAAAACCATTTTGTTCGTATTTACATGAAATGAATTTGCATTTAATTATGTGGCCCAAAAATATATTGTATCAAGTGGCGTAAAGAACTCATTAAGTAGGTCTGACTTAACTTATTATTATTAACCACGATTTATTGAACAATACTGTTTGATAGTTATTCCTGCCAGTGGTATTAAAATAAGTATTTATATCGACAGCCGATTGCGATTCCGAACAGTTGCGAAACTGAATAATTCATTAATGCGAATTTTAATTATTAACCGTCAATTGAGTGCTTTTTATGTTAATAAAAAAAAAGAAAAACAAAAGCATTCTGCAATTATAAATGCACCATAAACAAGAAAGAACATACTCCGACCATTGAATACTAGTAAAACAAGTACGAATACCCTTAAGATTCAATTATTTCTTTTGAATTTCAAAGAGTAATTCGAACGAGTTCTGTGGTAGGTTATCCAAACAAAAACTATATTTTACAAATTTTAATTTTAATCTAGAAATTGCCCATAATGAGTATTAAAGTTAGAAAAGTCCCACCAGAATCCTAAGTGGTGATGCATAATAGTGTTGACTGCTTTTATCGGTGTCCTTTCACCTATTGCCCCCAAACTTTTAGTTGGGAGTTGTGTTTTATGGCTGGCCTGGCCATGATTAATTTGGCTTTTTGTGTGTTTATGGCCAAACTTCAACCGGACTTGCACCGGATCCTCTTCCTCTGTTCCTCCCCTTTTTGTTTTATGTTTTCTGTTTTCTGCTTTTCAGCATTCAGCTTATTTGCCATACCATATATGTGTGTTTAATGTTTCCACTTGGTCTTGTTGTTTCTTTGCAGGTAAGCAGAAGGGGATCCTTAGTTGGCTCATTTCAGATCCAAGCTGCCTTGGCACAATTTCACGCCCCAGCTGGCTGGTTGGAGGTGGTACGAGGTGGTTGGAGATGGTTGGAGCCACCCAACTTAACCCACAAGCCCATAACCAGAGCCACCCCAGAGTCGTCAGGCAAATGAAACCAAATAGCCGAGGGGAGAAATGAGATGAAGGCGAAGGAGAAAGCGACGGAGAAAGCCAAAGCGAGAGCGAAAGCAGCTGATGAAAGTACTGGAAACTCTAATTGAATTTCATATATGTGAAAGCATGTGTGCTGCGTGTAACTGTCGCCTGGAAAAACTTTCAATAGCATTTCAATTTGAATTCCTCGGCACCAGCTTGGGCTCAAATTGAAAGTCCACAAAACTCCAAGAGTTTGCTAAAAATAAAGGATAAAGGGGAATTTTATAGATATGTGCGAAATGCAAGTTGCATGTGGAATGTGACTTTATGTACATAATTTTATTTTAAATATTTGCAGTTCTCCTTTAGAGAAGCCACTTCGAGACGCAAAAAAAAACCGAAACCAATAACACCATTTTAATTAAGTTTTAAATCGAATATGAGGTAGAAGCGATTACTGAAAAGTGGGAAGGGGGGATTTTATAGAAATGTGGGAAATGCGAGATGACTGTGGAATTTCTTTATATACATCAATTATATTTTAAATGATTGCTGTTCTCTTTTCGATCGAATCCGATTCGAAACAACAACAAAACCAATAACACTATTTTAATTAAGTTCTAAATTGACATGTAAGAGTTTACTGAAAAGAGGATAAAGGAGAGTTTTAGAGAAATGTAGAATTACTTTATATACATGCAGTTCACTTTCCGAGAATCTGAGAATCCGAAACCATTAATACTATTTTCATTAAGTTTTATATGTAAGATGTAAGTATTACAAATATTTAAATCTTTTTCTCGCTTTAAGCAAACAAATGGAATTTATATTTAAAATCTTTCTCTATTCTCTACTTAATCTAAAAACTTCCCTTTTCTGAATACAGTATTTAAAATATATCTTGCTTTTGGCTGGGCAATTTTTCAAAGTTGTTTTCTGTTACCTGATGATGGTAAATAACATATCCTTGGAGCTGATGCATATGCTCAACCAAATCCAATCTACTCGTACCCTACAAAGTGCGAGAAGTGACAGCTCAAAATCAGAGAGAGAGAGAGAGAGAGATTCGATAAAAATGGTTAAAAAGTTGCGGAAACTCAATTAAATTGTGCAGCGCATTCGGTTCGACAAAACACAAGCAGACCCTAATGCAGGCCACTAACACCACGTACGAATCCCATTTTTATGGACGCAAAGTCGGCAAACATTTAAAACCTTATTCAAATGGCGCCATGTGGCATTAAGGTCCCCGAAGGACCATTACCACTTTGCCACCATGTGTGAATGTGTGTGGGTGCCCAGACATATACTCGTACATATATTTGTATATATAAACCACGCCCTCGCTTATAGACAATTAGTGGCTCTCGACAATCTGTGAAAAGTTTGCGCGATTTTTTTCGGTCGCATTTTCACCAACAAAATTTCATTTCAACAGCAACAACAAAATCTGTGAGGAGAGCAAATAAGAGCCTTCGGGAAATTTGTCGGAGACGGCAAATTAAATTCCCGTTAAACGACCGACAACATGAACAACAACAACAATAATAATGATAATAAAAATTATAATAAATTATAGATTAAAGCCTCTCTAATGGCAAGCACACAAAGCAACGAAATAAAATCAAAGCCCGGGCAATTCGAACAGGGATTACTCATTGAAGGTGATTCAAAGACTATCTGAATACAAAAATGTTCACAGATAAATTGGAATTAATATGCTTGACAATTATTTCGCAGCCACGCGCCAATTCAAAGCTGTTACAAATAAGCAGTTAAACAAATGAGATTAATTTAAAAAAAATTAATTTAACAAATTTCTTATTAAATACGTGGCGGTTGACCGATTTAAGTGAAATCTATATTTGGTTCCCATCTCTCCATATAGATCAAAAGTTTTTAAATTCAAACCTAATTAGACCCGAAATACTTAAGAGGAATGCGAATAATCTTGTTTTCTGGGATATTAAATTTATTAACAGTAAAAGCTAAAACAAATTTTCCACATTTTTTAAATTTTTCTGATAAAAAGACCCACTTTAATTTATGTCGAAATGAAATGCTTTTTTTTAATGGAACTTAAGTTATTCCGATATGCACACATGGCGGATGAGTATTTATTTAAGGCGTGTGAAATGTATAATCTGCAAACGAATTTAGACTGAAGTAGTTCTTATTGAATATACATGATTCCAGAAAAAGTTTCTATAATTGGGGTGGACTGATATACCCAACAAAAAAACACATCGGATGCTGGGCATAATGAGCCCCTTATCTCAGGCCGCTTGCCAAAGAAACAAGTAGAGATCTGAGGACTGTCTGTTCACGTCTAGGCCGATAAATAGATGCTTATTATTCAAGTGCGTAGCCAGCTGCGTCTCGAAGATGTTACAGGTGCCACAAGCACAACCCACGCACCCCTCTTGGCCGCCCCCCCTACCCTAACCTGTAGCCAGGACACCTGGGCTTGGCTGTCATCTCATCGCTAAGCAGTTGCCAGCATTTGTGTTAAGTTAATAAGGCACTGGAGGCTGTGGAAATTTGCAGAATGGTTGGTTTGCTGGTGGATTGGGGTCTGCTTTTTGGGTTCCTGCCGCAGGCCCAGGGAGCATGCTGAGCTCAGCATCCACGAGCTCCTCCCACTCACTCGGCCTAATCAACTGCCGCTTATTTATTTAACTTTGGTTTCACATTCGCCAAACGAGCAGAAGAAATGTGTTTAACTTTCTGGTTACACCAGTGCCAGGTACCAGCCTACACTCAAATTTTAGTAATATGATGTATTTTATATCAAAATATTTGAGAACAAGTAAATTCAAGAGCTCGTTGGATGTGCAGGTTCTATAATCCACAATAATACAAATAAATCCATTTCAGCAAATGCTTGATTAATATATATTTTATTCAAAACGGAAAATTTACTTTCCATCCTTTTTCCAACTTTGTGCAATATTTATTCCACTATTTTCTGCAAGTGTAAGAAAGCAGAGACAACTCCGAGGTTATCCCCTTAACTCACTCTGGCAAGCGACCTTTTTAGCTCTTCTTCGGCCGACTGAGTTAAGTCATCAAGAAATTCCATCTGATTTCACTCGAATCGGAATTGGCAAAAAGAATGCAGATATGCTGTTTAATATTTAATACAAATATAAATTGAATTCAAGTCTGACTCTTATTTAATTATGGGCGCGCGGGCGTGTGCGTGTTGTGTATTCAACATTTCATTTAATTATTGTCGAATATTCGATTATAAACTTTCCGCCCAATTACCGCTGATTATGTGAAAATTGAAATGGATTTTCACCGACAGACGTTTTAAATTTTCTCCAGGCATACAAAAAAAACTTCGTTTAGCTCGAAAAAAAATGAACATGGAGGTTGGAACAAATGCGAGGGCGGGGAAATGGGGAAATGGGGAAGGCCTGGTTTTTCTTTTCATTTTTGCTGTGCTTAATGTGCAAACTTACTCATGTAAATGAAAAAACGCAGGTGGCAAAACTTTTCTGCCAGAGCTTCAATTTCCCCCTCCCTCGCATAAAGACAAAGCCGAAGTACATGTGTGTGGGTGATTTTCTTCTCTTTTTGTATCCTTGCACAAGGTATTATAATTTGACTCAGGGCGCTGTCGAATAAGACATCACCGCGCATATGGAGTGGGGAGTTGTATGTATCTTATATATGTATCTGGAATCAGCTATATCTTTTAGCTGCCATTGAAAAAACCGATGGAAATAAATTATACATATACATATGGCTGGGCCATGTCCATTTAATTTGGTTTTAGGTGGATCTAATAATGTAGTTAAAGGCAGTTACTATATCCATGATCTGTAAGGGGATTTAAATGTTCGGTTTCCGATGTTACCCTGTAGCCATGGTGTATGGGTATATTAACCTAATGTATGGTCAAGGTGTCTGTTATGTCTGCTTACCATGAACATTGAGATCCCAAATATGGCAATAGCTGCAGACACCAAATATAAAGTGATATTTATGAAATAGTCTTGATGATGGAACAAATATCTGATGTCCACGTATATTTAAGTTTCCTTTGAAATATGAAAATTAGTTACAAATCGGAATATTAACTTCTAATTAAAAAGAACCACTGTTGTTGGCAGCACATTAATAGCAAGTTAACAAAAGATGCAAATGTTAATGTTAATTTTTGCTATTTGTGTTTATAAATGTCATTAATTTTTGGCATAGTTTTTTTAAGAAATAATTGAAACGGCGACTTGTACTGGTACAGGGAATGCAATAGTCGGGCAAGCCGAAAAGGAACAATCTTCCTTTTGCTATTTTGTATGTATGAGCGGGAATGTGTGTGTATTGGCACTTGTATTTACATGCTATTTAGAAAACACTTTCACCAAAGTTGGAGGCTCAACAGAAAGCATAGAAGACATAAGACATAAGGCAACCAGGATGTCGAACATAAATTAACTTTGTTGTCTTTCTCCAACGATGTACCACACTCCTCCGTCCTCCGTGGCCAACAGATTCTTTAAGCTTGTTTATTTTTACTGTCTCATTTTTTATGCGCATAGCAATGTGGCATTAATTTAATTTTAGTTGCAGCAAAAGTTTTTCCATTTCCCCCAGCTTGTTGGCTGTGGGCTGCCAGAAACATTAAATTCTTGTTGGCTAAATTAAATTTCTCCATGATGCGCCGGCTGCATCCTGTAGTGGCATTCGATAAAATCCCCGCAGCCAATGCCAATTAAGGATTAAACAACGGCTGCCGGCGGAGAGCCGGTGAAGTGTTTGTGGAATTTATTAGTCGAAGTGATTGTGTTAAACGGATTAAGTTTCAAACAAACAAACAAAAAAAAAACAAGAAATATGCTTATTATAATTGATTCCATGAATTTCTCTGTTGATGCAAGGCTTTGAATATTAAATATGTTAAGCTTTTCTATTATAAAGCAAGCCTCTTTTATCTAAAATTTAAACACATAAGCTTTTAATTGGGTTAGTTAATTCAACAAACAAAAGTCGATTTGGTGCACATGGCGTATGTGTAATATATTTTATATTTTCATTATTAAATACCAAAATAAATAAAGCAAGTCTACTATACTTAATATTAATACACATCAGCTTTTAATTGGTTTAGTCAATTTACCATTTTATTTAAGCAAACAAAAGTTGATTTGGTACACCTGGCGTATGAGTAATTTATTTGAAATTTGGATTATTAAATACAAAAAAAAATACAATAAAGATAATCAGTTTATCAAGTTGTAGCACTATTTTTCTAGAATTGTATTTATTAAATACACAAACGAATAAGAATTGGGTTAATTTAAATACTATAAATAAACAAAGTTCCATCGCTTTCATGTTAAATTCGATTTTAAGAAATTTAAAACTTTGCCTGGGGGAAACTTTCATCCTCAATTATCCCAAATGGTTGTATTTTTTGTGAATTAAGACCATTACGGCGGTATTATGAATCGATTTAAAATCCATCAGAAAGCACTTATAAAAGCAAGGCAAAAAATATCATAAGCCATACAAGCAGATATTGTAAGAATTCACAAATGTTAACACTAACCTCTTTTTTTATACAACGAAACCTCTATAAAATAATTGCAAAAGCAGTAATTCGAGTAACACTGCCGTCTTTGGTTTATTATTTATCCATAAACAAGTCGGTATATATTTATGCATATGATCGGTTTCGTAAACACACCAGACAATCCACATCTGCATAACAATATTTGCATTGCCACACCCCATTCCAGTCCGATTCCGCCCCTCTGGAAAACAATCCCGCCCTTTCAGCTGACTAGTTACATTTGTTGATTTGGGCACGTTAACCAAAGCTCAATGGAAAAATGCACTCGGAAAAATGAACGAGGTTGAAGTATATGAGAATTAAAATGGTCTTCAGAATTAACTTTTAAAATATTTTTTTTATTTGAACAACCAGCAAAATAAATATTGTTTCTTACGTTTCGTAGAATACAATTCTTGTAATTGCTTACATGATTATATTAAATTTTTCTATTTATTTTTTCCATCCAAAATAAATATTTTCGAATTTTGATAAATATTTTATGTTTCATAGAAGGTAATTTTTTTTTGCTTAACTTTCTTCAAAATTGAAAAGTACTGATATACCTACTTAAACGACTTACAAAATTGTTTTTTTTTCGAGTGCATTTGCTGGGTGTCTTGGCCAAAATCGAGGCTGTGGATGTGCACATATTAAACATGTTTGCCACAAGCAACCGCAGCAATATGAGCGGGCCAAAAACAAAACAAAAACATAACCAACAACAACAAAAAAAAAACAATAATCCAACTGATGTTGATTTTCCTGTTGTTGCTGCTGCTGCGTGCGCTTGCATGCTGATTTCCGTTTCCTGTTTACGAGCACACACACTCACACACTCTAATAGCGTACACTCACACTTGCGGGAAAACGTGTAAATATTCAGGGGCATTTTCCACAATATGAAAACGAAATTTTTATGGCAGCATTTAAAAGAAAGAACCTTTTCAAACCCTTTGCTTTCGCAATTTAATATGAATATCGAAAGGCTCCTACTTACATACAATTATATATATATATATACATATATGTATATATATATGGGAAGTGGGATGTGTTCTTGTTGCCATCGATAAATATAAATATGCTCTCGAGAGTTGGTCAACAGAATCTTTATTCTCTCACTTCAACGCCTGCCATCTCAACGTTTTCCCCCTCGTTTCCGTTTTCCTTGGGTTTTCTTCTCTTCTTTTTTGTTTTACATATAAACCAAGTAACACCTGCCACCAAAAGCCAACAAAGGGTGTTTTTTGTTCTACCCTTGGGATGCTGAGTGAAATAGACAGTGTACAAATGATGGAAAAATAAATACAAAATATACACTGATGTGCCGTATATAAAATGGAATGAAAAATATCAGATAACAAGAAAAAAAAACACAATAACAAAATATACTGTTTATAGAAATTAATTTTTTTTTCTTCCCGGGTTTTCAATTTAGTCAGTTTTGTATTTAAGTTTATAAAATATTGATTCATAAATATAAAATATAATGGGAAATTGTTTTTCTTTGAAAATGTAACACCCTGTATGGCATATGTTGTTTATTGCCTACAGCTTTGGCAGCTACAGATGTTATTTGCTGGCATTCTGCTTGTCGATAGCGATTATTGTAAATCAACTTTGATCCAGAACAACTTCAAGTGGCTGCCTTTCGTGTAACACTTGTTGTAGCTTCAATTTTTTGCTCGTTCTCTTTGTTGTTCGATGGTTTGTGTCACATCTGTAATCGCATTGGATATCGCATTAATTTTGCAACATTGCCACACCAATGGGACATGAGGCAAAAAAAAATATTGCACAAACTAAGATGTTGAATAATATAACTACACGAAAAAATATCTCTTTGAATTTCGTAATCCAGCTAACAGGATTTTTCCTGTACTTTTAAATATTTAATATTATTGTCCCCTACTTTGCAAAGAGGCATTTAAAACACAAAACAATATAGTTGCTAATATTGAAGGCCATTGGTTTTAGGTTGGTAAAATTTCTGATTAATTAAAAAATGCGATTACAGAATCGGGATTAAAAGAAAAATATGTTTTAAGGTTTATTCTTGCTTAATTTTATTAAAAAAAAAACAAACCGGACACCTTGTTCTATTCTCCAAAAAAGAATTAATTATCTTCAAAAACAACTGAGTTGCTCAATGTCCAATGGTAAAACATGGTAAGATCAACTTGGCTGTTTAGACGGATAAAGAATATATATAAACATTTTAAGGTTGAATATTTTAAATATAATACCTTCCGAAAGAAAATCAAAATAATAAGAAAAATAATGAATATCTAAATTATAATAGAAAACCACTTTTTGAATTTTGTTGGGACTTTTTATTAAAGATGTTTTTTTTTTAGTTCAACCTCAATTATGGAATTTTAAGTGTTAGCTATATTTTCGATCGTTTAAATAGTTAATAGTGCTATTTTTTCTCTGTGTAAACATAAGTGGAAGAAAGGAAAATAAATGTTAATCGAGTTCTTGGGACTGACAGTCGATTGAGGTGAGCGGAATTGAATTGGTTTGTGTGTGTCTCCTCCACGATGACGAGAGGGGTTGTAGAGCGCCTTAACATCATGCTTGAAGGACATGATAACTGCCATCACCACACCACCCCCTAACGATTTGTCATTGCGGTCGGTGTGGTTTGGTGTGGTTTCCGAGTTCTGCATGTGACATATGCGACAAATTGAAAAGTACTCAAGTCAGCAGATCCTGCGAAAGCAGTTTTAGCCACCCAACCACTGCCACTGCTTCCCAAATTTCCACTCGAGCGTTAAGCGAATTCTGGCCAACATTAATTTCGCTGTGGTCACAACTTCCTGCGGCATAATATTCAAAAACCAAACGAAACGAAGCGAGAGGAAAAGGAAACCCATGTTGATGAAACTGCCAAAAGCTGAATGGCTTAAAGTCCACAAGTTTTAAGCAAAAGCTTTGCATTACAACTTTGCGATGCTACAAACAGGATTAATCACATCCCCGACAGCTTCAGAGCTTTGTTCCTTGGGATCAAGCTGAGGCTTAGCATGGTTTCCTCTAACAAAGTTTTTCACACATGCGAGTTCTGTGGCTATCAAAAGCTTTGAGAGTCGGACAACTTGGCTTTAACTAGTTGGAAATTCGAAGAAGTGTTTTGTTGAGCTTTTAGGCTTCCAAATCTTTTTTAACACAATAATGGTTTAGCCGTTTAAAAATAATTTAAATTGAAATTATAGCAAAACCCTCTAGTAAGTTGAAAAAAATTATTAGGAAAAGGTACCAGAAAACTTACAATAAATATAGAAAAAGGTAAAAACATTAACAATTGAAATTTCTTAGAGCAAATATTTTTTTGCTAGCGGCTATAGACTTTCCATATTTCTTTTGGTTTTCCTAATTAACCAAACTTAATGAAATATTCAGACCGGCCCACAATCAGTCAAAACGTAAAAACGTAGAAATACAAATTGATGTGGCGGTGGGTGTGAGGGGACAGACGGACATGGCTATATCCACTCAGCTTGTTATGCTGATCAAGTATAATACATGTATGTGTACTTTCTGGGGGATGACTTGGCAAACCTGCCTGTTACAAACACATCCAAATACTTAGTATACCCTTTACCGTTTGGTACAGGGCTAAAAATCATAAACACAATGTATCAATTTAATTAAACATGTACTAGATGCACAAGTGCCAAAAAATAACACTGTTTACTTCATATATTTGAGTGCAGCTAACAAAAAAATAGTCTTGTCAGGAAAAACTATAAATAATTTTTCTAATCATAAAATAACAAAAAACATATTTTCCTTTTAATGAAATATTTTTAAAAATATTAAAAACAACAAAGGAATGCTAGCTTTGAAACCCGAAGCTTAGAATACCCTTGCAGACCAATTGCCTTCAAACTGTTCGATCGTTTGTATAGCAGCTATAGGATATAGTTATCCGATTTTTGGTTTTTCATTTTTAAAAACGGCCTTAATGTCTATAAAAACCATATTTTCCAAAAATGAAATAATTGTCTTCAAAAAGATCAGAGTTATGCTCAATGACACATTTTCTCAACAACGTTCAAATGGCAGCTATGGCTGGATAGGTTAAAATAGTCAATAAATAGTGATTTCTAAAGAATGAATTAGGTATCTTAAAAATGGCGAACTTATGGCTCTTAGTTCCAATATATCGTTACTATAGCAGCTATGTGATGTAGTATTCCGATTTCGGCCGTTCCGGTTTATATACTACCTGCAACAGATTGAAGGGTTGGTGCAAAGTTTTAGCGCGATAGCTTTAAAACTGAGAGACTAGTTTACATAGCAACTGCCAGTCGGACAGACAGACGGACATTGCTAGATCGACTCGGCTGGTGATGCTGATCAAGACAATATATACTTTATAGTGTCGGAGATGTTACAAACTTCTGGTCAAAATTATAACACCCTCTGCTAGGGTATACAAATTGAAACTAAACTTAGCACCTAACATCCCAAGAAAACGGTTAAAGGAACTGGTAAAAACTTTACCATGTAGTTTAGAAGATTTCCCCAAAAGCTTAGCTAAGACAAAAATGAAAGCTTTCTCTTGTGCATTATTTACAAGGATCATAATTTTAATTTTTAAAAATAACTATAATTACTATTTTTCTCTTTACTATGGAAAATTGGGAGGACCTTGCCTTAAAATTTTGCGTTGAATATGGAATATTTTGTAAAGTAAACAAATCAAATGCAAATCAAAAATAGTTGGAAAGCTATTACAGCTTCTTCGCTTACGCGCTGACTTTCCTTGGAAGTTTCCAAGATTTATATTGCAAAGTTTAGCCAGGACAAAGGCGAAAGCTTCCTCTTGCAAGCAGCTGATTTTCGGGGATATTCTTTTTGCGCTGGAATATTTTGGGAGAGAGAATGTGAACGCGAAGTAAAGGTAAACAAAAACAACAAAGGCGGGCATTACTACGACACACACGAACACACACGCACACGAACACACACGCACACGAACACACACAGACGCAGACGCAACAGAGAAATGGCGGACGATATTTACCGTTGGCTTCGCTCCGCCATTCAGTTTCACTTTCAGTCTTCGCCAGACTTCCGCACGGAAGCGTTCGCAGACGCACTCTCTCGCTCTGTCCTCTCTCGCGGGAATTCTCTCTCCGCACCGCACTCCGCTCTCCGTTCCGCTCCGCTCCGGCCTCACTGCGTTTGTTATTTTTTGTGACCCATCACTTCTCACTGTGCATCCTCAGAAACTACCAAAACTCGAGCCGACAAAAATGTAATCAATTCGCAGGAATACGTTAGAAATAAAAAACAGTTGAAACAAGCGAGATAAAATTGTGCAAAATATATATAAAAGCCATAAAAAGGTGGGAAAATTCGGGGAAAGTCGGGGAAAAGACGGGGAAAGTTGCTCAGCCGCTAAGGCCAAAAAGAAATGGCAAAGAAATGACAAGGGATAGAGTTCTGTGTTCTTTGTTGTTATATCTCAACAGCTGTTGTTGTTTTTTTTTTGGCTGTTGTATGTGGAGAGGTGTGTGATTGTTTTGTGTATGTGTGTGTGTGTGTAGGTGTGCTTCTGTAACCCCCTCTAACGCCCGCAATCAATCACCCCCGTTTACTCATCCGTCTTGGCCGCCTCTGTTTTACTTACTTTTCTCAATGAAAGCAAAACAATCAACCCAGGACCAAAAAAGGGGCCACAAACAAAGGACACCAATTGAACAATCATTTAAAATTACACAGAGGAAAAAGGTTTAGACTTAGAGATAAGATTCTAATTACCTTGATTGCCTCAAAGGGTGTGTAAATAATTGATTAATTGCATTAGTCATTAGACATGAGGTTTACGAGTGATTGAGTGTCACACATCAGCACTCTTAATTTCGAAAACTAAGTTTGATTTATTTCTCTTTATTCTATACAATTAAAATAATGAAATATAGTTGTAATATGCCTAAAATATTTTTATATTCCGTATTTATTTCTTTTAAGATATTTTTGTATTATTATAACCTTTGTCGAATTATTACTAATACGATCCCAATTTTCGAGCTCTCTTCATGCTTTGTACTGGTTTTGAATGCATCGAAAAAGATATCGGATATATCCTTCAAGAAACCCAGGGCCACAAATTAAATCTTGAACTAGTTCTTGGTTTTTTGAGCTATCGGGATAAAAATTAGTACACTGGTACATCGGCACAACGTTCGATTTTTTTTTAAATTTATATAGATGAACACCAAATAAACCGTTTTGCTCATACAATAAAACATTTTCCCATAAATCAAATACAATTTCTTATGCGAAAATTCCTTTCGTCTAAATTTAATCATCCTAAGAATAAGATTAATAGAACTTTTTAATTCCCTTTTTTTGTGTTTTATAGCGCTATCCTTTTTTTAACGTTAATATATTATGATTGATTTTTGTTTGCCTCGTTTTTTTGTTGTATGTTTAGAAGCATGTGTGGCTGCCACATAAATCTATAAAGACATTTTTAATTTCCTGCTCAATGGCTGGATGGGCAAAATGCAAACAAACAACAAACTGCAAACAACGAACAAAGGACGCGTCGGCGGTGGACAGCGGGAAAAGTGTGTCAATGCTCGGGCTGCTCTATTACCAAACTGCGAAACTGCAGCAGCTGTTTGTGATGCATCCCACTCCCCCTTCCCTTCCACCCCCTTTCGACGCCCTTTCACTACGCTTTTAAGTTTGCATCCTTATACTGGGTACCAGGAAAAAGTTTGCTCAACCCAACGCCGAGAGCTGTATATTCTGTTGCCTTGTCTTCGCTTTTCCCATCTTGGCTAGATTTTTTCTGCTTTTTTTCAGTGTTTGCCCAGAGCTTCAAAACGTATCTGTGTGGGAATGTTTCTGCGCGTGTGTGTGTGTGTGGCGTGTGCTTGGCATTGATATATGCCAGTGCTCCGGTTGGTGCCGAGCCGAGCATCAGAGATTGCGAATAGGACAGACAGATGAGCTTAAGGAGCCCCAACAATGGCTAAATAACACCGGGTTTCAGTCCTTTACTGAGGTTTCATTTCAGTTTATCACACATATATATATATTTGTGCTTAAATTATAATATGAATAGTACAGAATTTACGTATTATACATGAGAAAACATACAAAAGTCATTAATAATTGTGCTAATCAATCAACATAAATTGATTTAATTATTATACAAATAAACAAAATCATTAATAATTCGAACATAGAACAAAATCTTCAAAATCCAGTATTTAATTTGCATATTTATTATACGTTGATTATACTGCCAAATTATAAGACTTTATTTAAAAAACAAAGAGTTATTCCTTATCTATCAAAATAAAACGCAAAATAGTATTAATATTTTATAATAAAGTATATAGAGTTGTGCAATAAAAATATATTGCAATCATAATTAAATATTCGCTAAAGGCGCACAAAATATCTTAAAATTTTGAGACATTTCCATAGCAAATAAATAAATGTAATGCATCCTACATTATTAACGAGAATACAGAATGAAACATAGAAAATATATATATTTTTTTTACTATATTTCACGGGTTTTGATTAATTTAAGAAATGTTTTTTAGGAAATATCTGCTGCAAAATATACACAAGTTATCGACCAATTACAAAACCCAATAACAATGTCAAAGTCCAGATTAAAGAAATTCCTCACAAATTTCCATGCAGAAGCTTTAGGAACCCAAACACCATGGCAACTAAGTGCTGAAAACCCTTGCGGAAACTATTCAACCTTTGCAAACGGCCAGAAGACCCTCACGAACTTACCGCCCCCCCGAAGAATACTTTGCCAAAAATTATATTTTCTTATTTACAAGCGGGAACTTTCCTCGCTCGCTGAGAAGACTGGGACTCCCTGCATCCTTGTAAAATAGTTTCCTGTTTCTGCTGCTCTCCCGGAAAGTACTATGCTAGAGGAAATTCAACAACAATGTTCAAGGCAAAGCGAAGGGGTTTTAAATTGAGAGCCGCAGAACCCAAATTGATTGCCAAAAAAGCCAGAAAAATATATATGTATATATTGCCGAAAGGAAGTAAGGAGCCGGAATGAAAGGAAACCTATGCAAACAAAAGGGGAGCGAGAGCCGAGCAATTGAAGCAACTGACCACATCAATCATACGCAGCGTCGGCCCAAACATTTGCATAGGCCTTCGGACCTCGGACCTCGGCCCTAAGGCACTTTGCCACTTGACCGCCTTATCCCTCATTTTCGAAACTTGCCGAACAATATGCAAATTACAAATGAAGCCCAAGTTCTCCCATCCCTTCCCTACCTATACTTTTTATACCCTTGCAGAGGGTATTATAATTTTGACCTGAAGTTTGCAACGCAGTGAAGGAGACATTTCCGACCCTATAAAGTATATATATTCTTGATCAGCATCACTAGCCGAGTTGATCTAGCCATGTCCGTCTGTCCGTCTGTCCGTCTGTCCGTCTGTCCGTCTGTCTGTCTGTCTGTCTGTCTGTCTGTCCGTCTGTCGGTTGCTATGTAAACTAGTCTCTCAGTTTTAAAGCTATCGGACTGAAACTTTGCACCAACCCTTCAATCTGTTGCAGGTAGTATATAAGTCGGAACGGCCGGAATCGGAACACTACATCACATAGCTGCCATAGGAACGATTGGGAAATGTGCCATAAATTCGCTATTTTTCAAGATAATTTATTTATTTTTTAGGAAACTTGTTTAAATGACTAATTTAACTTATCCTGAAAGTTTCATCAAAATCGGACCACTACATCCTATAGCTGCCATGGGAACGATGTGATTAAATGGGTCAACGAGCATAACTCTGGTGTTTTTCAAGATAATTAATTCATTCTTAAGAAATACAGTTTTCATAGACATTAAAGCCGCTTTAGAAAATTAAAAACCAAAAATCGGATCACTATATCCTATAGCTGCCATACAAACGATTGAACGGTTTGAAAGCAACTAGCCTGCAAGGGTATTCTAAGCTTCGGGTACCGAAGCTACACTCCTTTCTTGTTTTTCCTTCTTTCAATTTTTGATTTTCCGAAAGTTTTCCTCAAACAGCTGGCGCTGCGTTGAAGTTTCCGAGCTTGGTGTGTTTATGCTAATACTTTTCGCAAAGATTTCCCTTCACATGTGCCTGCCTCGACCATAAAGAACAGCAAAGCGATGCTGGCTGCTTTTGCAGATGGATCTTTGAAATACCCCTCAAAATTATTATCAGTATTAATGAACTACCATTTTGAAGTCCGAATCAAGTATCTTTAAAATAACATATCTATACTACAAACGCTCCTACGATAGCTGTATAATCAGTTTTCCGATCTCTGTAAAGATTAAGTTTTGGGTTTTCCCCACAAGCAGATGGAAACCAAACCCTCAGGTATATAGAGCAGTGCATGGGATCCTCGGCAAGGGTATCAAAAATGAGTGAGAACACCCAAAAAACCGAACCCCGTCTAATTCAATTTTTTGGTATAAGTCGTTTATCTGGCACCACCAAACATCACTGCCGGCAAATTGAATCAACAGCTTAAAGATAGAGCCAGAGCCCCGCGCGGATGGGATGGCACATCATTATAATCATGACGTCGGTCACATTATGCGGGCTCGTTCAGGTTAAGTCGGCCGACTTTCTCTCGCCGCCGCTGCGATTATGCAAATTTCGTTGGCGTTGTCAAAGCTCTATTTTGGAGGGGAGTTTCGCTCATTTGAGGGGAAGTTGAGCCAAAGTTGGCGGCAACGAAGAATTTATTGCCCGAAAACCAGCAACCAGGTTTGGGGGCCCAATGATTGCATAAACAGCTCATTAAACGACTCAAGACCCATCGCAGAACGTACAAAGCAGCATTAGTCGGCAGGATTTTGAGGTAGATGAAGCCGAAAATCTTTACGACGCACATCTCTAATTTAGATAATGCCCTTCGCACAACATGGCGTATGTGTGTCCAAGGCGCAAAAGTCAAGGCACGGAAATTGCACTGCAAAAAAAAGTAGTGGAAGACATGAATCCAATCACTATAACACATAGTTGCCATAGGAAATATTGGGAAATCTTTTTGTTATTAATATATTAAGTGAATTTGCGCAGAAAAAGGGCCACCTCACTCCGTCTCCGACATTTCTTAAATTAGAACTACAATTCCTCTCAGTGCACACCTAAGGCGTGCCATAATGGCCATTCCCCATTTGATTAATGACCCGTTTAACTTGGCGGCATAGTAAAAGCAACAGCAGCTGGGAAATAGAATGATGAAAGTGCGGCTCCAAACACCGTTGCGAAAAAGCTATGATTTTTGTTGGTACTTTCGGGCGGAGCTAGGCAACTTTCCCCCGTCCAGCGGCAGACAAACTAATAAGCCATCTCATCACTCTAACATTTTATCCCTCATCTCGTAATCCGCGCGAATAATAATCACCTCCAGTATCCGGCATTATCGCAATGGTCGAGATACAAAAGCCGCACTCGGCCCTAAAGAGGCCATCGCTGAAACGGGAAACGGTCGTTGTTAACAACAGTGCCCCGACCATCAAGAAGGTGACTCTGGTGCCCAAGGATGAGGTGAGAAAATGATCCGGCCGGGTTTCAGCCATCCTCGTTTTTTTTTCTCCTTCCTGGAAATTATATTTTTTTTGAGTAATAATTTGTTCAACTTCTATTTCTGTTGTACTACAGTTCTTCAGTTCAACAGATTTCCTGTATTCTTTTTACCGTTTTAAGGGCACAGAAAAAATATGATATATATGATGATGGTGGTACAAATAATTTAAATGTTTCTCTTACTACCAATTTCAACAAAGACTTTTAGCTGTAAAGATGTTATATTTGCAACAATATTCTAGGATTCCCTTTTACGAATCACATACTTTTTATACCCTTGTTTTATACCCTCAGTCTTAAGGCTACAATAATGATAATTCCCTATAAATCACTTTTAAATAACTATGTTAATCTATCCTATAAGTATTATCAAAATCAGAACACTATATCCTAAACATAGATGTCATTGACCATAACTCTGGTGTATTTCAATACAATCTACTTTTCATATACTTTGAATCCAATTTATTGATATTTATAACACAACAAATATAAGTCAATAAAAGTACACGCATTACTTTTAAATGAAATATAAAAAACGGAAAATATATTCCTTCCAGCAAGCCAATTTCAAACAATTTAAAAATAAAACCCTCCAGCTGCGAACCACAATTTGAATTATTTAGACAACATTTTAAATTCAAATACCTAAAACACAATTGCTGTTCTCTGTTATTGGCCATATTTTCTGGCACCGCTGAACAGCAAAATCTGCTTTGGTGCTGGAATATTTTAGCCCAGTTAATTAAGTATGCAAATGTTTTTGTCTTCGTCTTGTATGGCTGAATGGCTGAATGGCTAAAGAAGAAGCCAGAAGGGATTAAGTGGCCTCCTTTTTCTAGGCTTATTTAATTGCTTTCAGATAAATTCGCTTAAGGGCTGAAAAAGAGATATTTTTTGGTTCTGGTTTTTCTGTGCGTCCTTGCGTCCTTGTGCCGTGATCCCTTTTGTAGCCGAATTCATAAATAAAACAACAGAAAGTGAGCGGCCCCTCCCCGTCAGATTTCACAGTTTATAAATTTCCAAATTATACACTCCGAGAGCGGGTAATTGAGTGGGTTCCGTTGGCAAACTTTCGATTGGCATTTCATTATTTCGGGTCTGGGCCATAAATAAAACACACAACTCGATTTGCCATATCGATTGCCGTATCAGGACCTTGCGGCAAAAGCCATCAAAAGCAACCGACGCCGTTTCCCCATGATTTTTCCATGATTTCCCGCACCCTCCCTCTTTGATTTGCGCCCACAAATTTGGCCCATAACGGACAGGGGTCGGATAATACCTTTTTACGAGTCGGAAGCTGGGAATATAAATTAATAAAATAAAATATATAGTTGCGAGCAAACAATTGCTCTCCATCTATCCGATGTTTCTTCGCAAATTAAATTTGTTAAAGGGAATCTCTGTTTTTCTCGCTTTTCTCTCGCTTTTCTCTCTGCCGTTGTCAAACTCATTTTAAGCTAGCTGACAAACTTTTCTCTGGCGACAAATGAGGGAAAAGTTTCCCAGAAGCTGATTACGACGGGAGAGGGTTAAATGGGCGGTTAGGGGGGTTCTGGAGGCGTTCTGGGGCTTCGGCGGGTTAAGATTGGCAGCAGCATTTCCCCTGATTCGCTTTTAATTATCCTCATTTTGAGAAATGCGAATGTTCTGTGAAAATTGTAAAATAATTCCTCGGTTGAATGGCCCTGGGGAAATAAGCATTTAGAGCTCGACAATTAAACGAGTGAACAAAAAGATCTTAAATATTGAGCTAGAGGGGAAAACAAAGGATTCTCAGAAATTATCATTAGACCTTTTTTGATTTTAATGTTCCATATTTCAAACTTTAAGTTTACCAAATTATGATTATAAAAGCCATATCATGATATTATTCGGATTTACGGATTATATGAATTTTTAAAATCTGATTTTCAAATTAAAATACAATTATATGTTCACTGATTTCCAACTATAAACAAATTTGCTGTCTTTGCATAAAATGTAACATTTTCACAAGCTAATTTATTTAATTTTCGAGGGGCTATAAATAAGTGGGAAATTTAAATAATTATTTTATACCCACAGTAAATTATATAATCCGTTTAAGAAAAAAAATATTTTAGGAAACATCAAGAACAATATTATAATCGCCAATCATTCAAATTTGCAATCTACTTTATTTTCTTTTACTGCTCTTATTTTATGCAAAATAGTTGTATCTATTTAGATACTTTAAATCCATCCGAGACAATAGATCCTCTCATTCGATCCCTTCATTGACAAACGTTTTTCCTCCCGTGAAGTTTTCCGCCGTGCGGGCAATTTGTGGGCATAGATAAGAAAATGGCGATGGCCAAGGCGGAAAACTTGGTTCAATAAATAAAAGTAGACAATAAATTTAGCACGCCGATAAGGATAATATCTGGTGTGGGGATATAGAATTCACAGCTATGGAAAAGCGGAACGTTGAGGGGGAAGCTCTCCCACTTTTCCACTTTCCCACTTTCACCCTTTCATTAATAATTGTCAGCCACGCATGTGGGAAAATGGGGAAAATAGAAAATATTTGTGCGATGGTGCAGTGGTCATAAAAATGGGCCAAAGGACCCGAAGTCCAGCATAATGACATAAGTTTCCCCATATATTTCCCTGAGTGTGTGTGTGTGTGTGTATGGGAAGCAGGAACTTTGTGTGTGTGCTGTACCTTTCCCCCTTACCCCTTATCCCCTCTTGTTACACTTAAAATAAAAGAATTTTAAAATAAACTTTTCCGTTCGATAGTACCAAGATTTTGAAACTTCAGGAAAATTAAACAAAAATAAATTTAAAAAAAAATGTTTGCTGCAAATTATTAAAAAATAAATTCAAATTAAGCTATTTTTATACAATAAACAATTAAGGACGACACAGTCGAGTTTGATCAACTCGAAATAAATCATAAAAATTAGTTTGTTCAATAATAATTTTCTTCTATCATAAAATGCAATGATTCCTAAAATTCTGAAATTAGCTTAAAAAAAATATAAATTGTTTTAAATTTGTGGGTAAATTTCTTGCAGTGCTTCTATGTTTATGTACATATCTCCGGCTGTTCCTTCAATGTTGCAAATGATTTTATTTTTTTCTCGCTGGTCCTCACGGGAAACATTTTGGAATTCTCCTACCACTTCGTCCCTCTCTTTCTGTCTCCTCATTCGCCGTCTCTTTCTCTGGGTTTGCGTAATATTTGCGCCTAATTCTGCCTCTTCTTCGGACAGGGCTATAACTTTCGCTTTTTCTGTGAAATTTCTAATTAAAAGCCATCAGCTAGTTGAGCGCCGACAGCCGAAAAGTATGGACCAACACTTGCTAAAGGTCGGATTCCAGGGATTTTCGTCTTCGTAAAGTCAATTAATATTAAGATTAAGTGCGAGTGCGCTGTGATAATTACACTTTTTAAAGGCCTTGTGGCACGTCACTTCCGGTATCATTATGTCAAAATGTTGCGAAAAGAAAAGTCATCAATACAAGAAGGAAAAACCTGGCACTATATTTGGCTTTAAACGAAAAGAAGTAGATGTGCACATTATATGCATATTGCTAAGTTTTAGCTTTACAAATTTAAAGAAAAGAAGGAAACCAAATATTGTCTGCATTTTCTAATAATTATAAATGTAAAAATATTTTTAAAAAGAATATTACAATAAATGGTATTTGCAAAATATATGCTATTTCAAAAAACCTTTAATTATCAATTTGTAAAACCAGTTTATATTTGTTGCAAATTATAAATTTATTGCTTAACTATTTTAAAACTAGGTTATGTACAACCTATTTCTTAGTAAATTTATATAAATATACGGATTTGCCCGATTAAAGTTCCAAAAATTTAAAATTAAACAATGCAGAAAGTACAAGCTGACGGCAAGTTTAACAAATGTTAATTAAATAACCTACAACGAGAGAGAAAGGAGGTTCGGAGCCCGAGGCTTGGAGGAATCTTGCAGAAGAATTGCTTTTAAACTGCTGCCAAATCAGCCTTATTAAAATGCCTTAAACTTATATTTATCTTTAAAAATAACTAGATTTCTCCCCTTAGAAGCTAAGCAAAGAATATAGTGGTCCGATTTTAGTGTGAGTTACAGGGTCAGTCAAGGTAGCCATAAAAATATATCAAAGTAATGGTACTCGGCTGTGGATACTGATCCAGAATACGAGTATGGGGAGGCAAATTTTGAATACCCCCTGCAAGGGTATAGAAACCAAGAGCACCCAAACCCAAACCCTAAAACACACAAGTTAGTGCCCACAAGCCGAATTTCCGGTTTCAAAGTGTTGGGAAGAGTTTTGTGCAATCATAAAGGACATTTTAGGGTGAACCCAAACACTGTTCATTGTTTGCAGTGAGGTTTTTAATTTCAACTGCCGCCTTTGACAAGTGAACCCATTGTGGCCATGCGACTGACTGACTTATCGCCGGGAAAACAGTTGCCATGGCAGCCGAGAGGGAATGGAAAATGGAGCAATATTCGTCATTGTTTTTCGGCCGGCGTCGGGAAATCCAATTAAGCACTCAACGCTGGACGGAAAAGCCTTGCAGAATCCAGATTCACAGAATTGAAGGCCCCCAAATGCAGCATTCTCGAATTTCCTCTCTTACGATGTGCTTTGCGTGTTTGTGTGGGGAAAATGTTTGGAGGAAAATGTTTATGGTAGTCCATAAAATGCAGCTGGGAAAACCGCAACAAAGTCGCACATGAATTTTAGTGGCTGTGGAAAACACTTGCACAAGGCAATAGTAAAAGTCCTTTACTTTTATTATCCCTCTAAAATGCTTTCAACAATATTATTTGTGTGTTGAATATGGGTTAAAATTTAAATTATTTATTCAAACTGGTATAAAAGTTAAAGATAGGATTAATGACTGGGTTCAATCAATTTTTTTGCACTCACTAAATATTTTATTGAAAAAAAAACATTATTTAAGTAATAAACTAAGATACAATTATTTTGAAAAGATAACTTCTCCATTTAATTAAAATATGGATTTTAATTGTCGTGGAAGTATGCATTGTTTTTATAATCAGGGAAATTCTTTTTGAGGATTTATATATCTTAACGGAAAAAAATTGTGTACATCTTTTTTATGCTAGATTTAAATTTACAAGCTTAATTTGAATTGGATTTTGAATAGATTAATTGTATTCCCTTTTAAATCATTGGATAAAGATAGCTCATTTCCATCAGTTATTGAGAGAACAAAAAGCTTTTTTATCTTTTGTTAGATGTATTCTTTGAACATTTCCTTTTTGTTTTTTTTTTATAATTGGTTTTACAATAGTTTTTCGAGCTTTCGCTACCTTATTTTCAACCACACAAAAAATGTACGAAAACTTTTTCATCTGATTGAAATATTTGCTCTTGTTGCAACACAAACATCAAATGATTTCCCTCATTTATTTATTTATTATTTCTGCCGTTTTATTTTGTTTTTCCAGCTACTTTTTTTTACGTTTTCTACCGCCTTATTTTCATTAGTTTCTGCTGTTGATCGAAAAACCTTTGTGTAGTTTCGAACTATTTGCAAGGTAATTATTTTCCACAGGAAAATATAATAGAAAATGGGCGCCGATTGTGGAAAAACAGTGCAAGCGAGTAATCAAATGCGGAATGGTAAGAGTAGAGGTTCCGGCGACAAAGTCGTAAAACGCATTCATGGCCTTCGGACTCCGGACTCCGGACTCTGAAACCCGGATACCCGATTGCAGATTACGGGCAACGGGTACCGGGCTGCGGGACACATCGAAAAAAGGGTGGAGAAAACAAACCTTTGTGGTCACAAAATACACATGTGCGGGGGTGGACAGCTAAAATCAACAATAACAAAGTATTCTCAAGCATATGCACTTGTCAGTGGCATCTTGTGAGTGGCAGCCCATAAAAGATGCATCCAAACCAAGGCAAACAGGCCCAACCCGATCTCAACTTGGCATTGGCAGCTGTCGGCTTTGGTTGCACTTTAATGGAGGCCAAGAGAACTGGAGGGAAAAACTGACTACCAAAACAGACTAGAAAAAATAGATAAAATATGAGTAAAAAAGATAACAAATATGAAAATAAACAAACAAACAAACTCCCTTCGCAAGAGATTGAAAAAGATTCTCCTCACTCCCGAAGTCTGTCTTCGACCACAAAAATGCAAATTAAATATTGAAGTCAGCAAACGATGTCCTTGGTTGTAAAATTGTTATCTCAGAATTTAATATGTTCCTTTATTAATTTAAGAAATTTTAAGCAATATAGAATTTATTGGTTAAAAATATATTATATCGATATTCAATCGTTTTAACCCACGTATAGGTCTCAAATGGTTATCTGGTTATAATAATTATAAATAAATATTGTGGCTAACTCATATAATATTCCACTTATGTAATTAAATTAATTTATTTAATTTTATTTTTTATATGTTATTTGTAAGCACTCATTATTAGTTGATTTTTCTGCTTTAAAAACCCAATAAATATTTTGGTTATTAAATGAGATTAAAAACTATTGAAAAACTAGATTTTTGTATTATTTCGCTTTACATTTTTTCGGGAATAACCGTAGGTTCTTGGCTAGATTTTTTTTTCGTTTGCAGGCATTGAACAATCATATGTTTTGATGTCTAGATATGTCTCGAATTTATTTGTAATATTTTTGGCAATACCCGTAATTTCGTGGCTAGGTTTTTTTTCTCTGTGTGCAGGCATTGAACAATCGGAAGACAAGTCGCGAGATGTAATCACGCAAAATGAGGAAACGTGCGAGGCGAAAAGGCGCAGTTGGAATGCAAATGCAGGTCTCGGAATCGATAATCGCGCTGAAAGCGGAAGGACCTCCTCCGCCCTCCTTCGCCGGCCGGCCAACCTCTCAATGAGCATTTAATGAGCTGTGAACGCATTCGCAAAGCGCCTGCATTTGGCGTTCAGCCCAAGGCAGGACACAACCAACAACTACCAACAGAGACCGCAGAACAACTGAACAACTGAACAACTGAACAGCTGAACAACAAAGGCAATGTGGCGACAACAAAAGCCCCGGAACAACAACCAAATGCGGGAACAATGCCAAGGCAACAACAACTTCAGTCATTTGCACATAAATTATGCGTACACTTAGCAACGTATACGCCCCGTGGGCCATTGGAGAAAATTGCGGAGCCTTCGAGTAAGAGGCTTTCGGGGCATATGAGCACAAAGCCGCTTAAGATCTATCAATGCTTGTTTTTTTCTCACTAACTCCGGGATTAAATATTTAATTCTGCAATTTGCTGCACAATGGTTTTGTTAAATCTTGGGAATTATACAAAAATATAAAGAATATTTGGACTTTGGCTTTTAATCGGATTAAAGTCTCTTTAAACTTTAGGATAATAGAACTAAAATTCATTGAAAGCTGTCTGGAAACAATTTAAAAATATTTTCATTTTATTATTGATTTGATTGGATTTAATTACAAACTTTTTCTTCATTTCAATGACTAGAATAGATTCAGTTCATAGTTGGCTTCCCACAGCAAGCTTCTTCAGGGGAATAGCATATAGCTTCTATTTCGATGATAGTCATATATTTTAACTGTCAATTTTGGACCACTTTGGTTAAGTATCCCGGTCGTCGAGTGAATGGGAAATGTCCGGGCATCCTGCGTGCGCTCCTTTTTCGCTCGGCACCGACAATTGTCACACCTTTTTATTGCCCGGCTCGCATTAATAGCTAATGAAGGGACATCAACGGCCAGGCCACATGACACGGCCACCGGCAGTGGCAGTGGCAGTAACAGAAGCCACAGGACGAGGAACAATTGGCCGCCATCAAATGCCAGACCATTTACAATTGTTAGACAGTAAATGGTAGGGCTCCATCTCTGTCCCACCCAGCGGCACTAAATTGATGATGCTCCTCTGCTCTGCTCTGCTCTGCTCCATTCTATTCTGTTTTTTTTTGTGCTCCCCCGAAATTGCGAGTTGGCTTTCCATTTCCGTTTCCTGTGTCCTTTGGCAATTAATTTCCCTCGCTCTCACCATGTTTTTATTACCTCTTGTCGACGGCGAAAAACTTTTTCGTATGTAATTTTAACTTGTGGCTTTTGTTAATTACGAGTTTCGGGTTGAATGTTGGCTTAAATGCTTCACTAATTGAATTAGCAAAGAGTGCTCAAAAATAAAGGGGTATGGGAATGCAAATGAATTCATTTAACACTCTTTGAAAACACTGGGATAATTCAAGTTGAATCAATGGTTGTCACTCAAATTAAACAACCATGAATAAAAGAAAATTATTAGTTTTATAGTATGTATAATTTAAATTTTATTTTCAATAATATTTTTAGTTTACAATAATTACTTGAAATTGTAGTTGTGCTTAGTTTTTAGTATTTGCTAAATACGCCAGCAGTAATTTATTGTTATTATTTTTAGACCCCGTAAAGGGTATATTAAGTGTGGCATATCCCACAAAGTGTATATATTTTTGACCAGCATGACGAACTGAGCCGATAAAGAACGTCTCAGAAACTGTAAGAGCTATATAAACTATATTGCCAGTGCATTTTCTTTTAATACTGACGCAGATGAAGTTTATTTTTCATAGTCGGTGCCACAGCCACCGCCCCCCCAATTTGTATTTTTATGTTTGCACTGCTCTGCAAAATTTTCTGATGCTGATCAAGAATATATATATACTTTATGGGGCCGGAGATGCCTCCTTCACTGCGTTACTAACTTTTTGGGAAAATTTTAATACCCTCTGCAAGGGTATTAAAACCCAATACTTTTTTATGGGCAACTAAACGGAGAGTGCACTTTCTGTGATATCAAGTAACAACCGGGCTGTAAAATAAAATCACAAAACTGAGCCACAAAATAAATATTCAACTGATATAAAACTGCAACTATCTTTAAAAAAATAGAAAAACTTGTTATTAAAGTAAGTGTGTTGTTCTGCAGCTTGAGCAACTAATTTCAATTAGCACTTTCTCACCCACATCGTCGTTTTTACGGAGGGCGAAGGTGAAGGGCGGTAGAGAAATCCCATTTTCCGTTTGCTGTTTTCCATTTCCATATACATTTTTAATTTAATTTCCACACAAGCAACGAGCATTGAGTGGATGCCACTTTGGGGAATTCGGCCGGAATCGAATTTTCAAAAGGAAAACGCAAAAACTGAACACGAGACTCAAACTGAAACCAAAACCAAAACCATAGCCAAATCCACAGTTCAGGGTCCTTCGATAAGAAATTCGTGTCCGGGCTAAGTGGAAATCGAGTGTGCAAAAGGGGATTATTTTCTATATGTTGTAGGCGAGTGGGCGTGGCTTTTAGATGGGCGTAATTCTTTTACATCACACGGAAAATGCATTAAGCCGTTTGCTTCTCTCTGTTGAATGGCGCTCGCTTTATTTTTCGACGCTTTATTTAATTGGAAAACTAATTGGAAAAACTGAAAGTTTAATTTGCTGGAAAATAAGTCTAGTACCTCTTACTTAATTGTCACATAAGTATTTTCATGCCTCTTTGAGTAATGCATTGCCTCGTTTCATAATTATTTTTCAAAGTTTCCTTGGAATACTCGTTTTATGGTAACATTTCACATAACGTTTACTTTTCTTCGTATTTGTCTCTCAAATAGTCGATTCCATTAGTTTAATTAAAAAAGAAGGCGCAGCCTAATGCAATTAACCAATTTAAAGGGGTAATGGGGCTAAATAAGGAAAATGAAATATGAGTAAACCGCCAAAATACAGACCAGTTAATAACCACAAAAACATTGTGCACTCAAAACAAAATATTAATTAAAAAGGTCGTCAGAATTGGAGGGCAACTAAAACTAAATATCGAATTTAATATTTAAAATTGGATCACTAAAATCGATATATTAAATCTAATTATATATTATAT